>JAQFYM010003300.1:0-19117 GCA_034694785.1 Agrenia bidenticulata | reverse complement strand
AGAAAGAAAGAAATAAAGAAATAAAGAAAAAAAGGAAGAAAGAAAGAAAGAAAGAAAAGAAAAAAAGAAATGACGAACGACACAAAAAAATAAAGTTTTGTATACTAGAATCAATAACATAAAATTTATATCAAAATGAACTATGTGAATTTTTTTCATCTACTCAAAAACAAATTTTTTATTACAAGAAAAACGTAAAAAGTTTTTTTTTTATTATAAAATATTAGTTTAGCTGTTTGAGACACAACAAATAGTTGTTTACCTCTTATGTCCCTACTGAAGGCAGTAAATGCATAAAAAAACAGGGATAGCATATTACAATGCATTTATACACTAATGATGCAAATTTTTGGTGCCACATAGATTTCCTTTTCACTTACCATAGCTTTCGTTGTCGTACCAGAACCAAGTATACCGGCGCTATGCGACGTCACAATGATATACTTGTAAAAAAAGAAAACAGATTGTGAAAAAAAGATTTTTTTCTAAAATAAATATTATCAAGTCTCCCATATGCTTTTATCTAAACACTATATCTTTAACGTTGCGCCCCCAACAATCAAGCGACATGGCTTTGTTTTAAATAAAGAGGAGGTCGAAATACAGTTTGGTATGAATTTGTTGATTTTGCATAAAAAAGCTTTTTTTGAGATTTATGTCTGCAAAAGTTATAAATTTTCGTCAAGTATAAAAAACTTGTAAGTATTTGATAAAGAAAGTGAGGGACTTGAAATTACTGGTTTTTACAAAAGATATACGGTCATTTTATTATTGAAAACCGTATTTAGGACTTTATGTTACTGCTGCAGTTAACCCTTTATTAATGAAAAAAGCACAAAAACCAAAACCATAGCTGGCATCAAATATTATTAATTCGCGCATGATAAAAAATTTTCCTGCCAGCTTTAAAATGCTAATAATTTTTTTTTTGAAAAGCGTTGTGTTTGCAACTATGAAAGACCTAGCGTTTGCGTTACTCAAATTTTCATCAAGACAGTTGTTTGTTTTTTTGATGAAGCCGGATGCATTTTATGTGTTCGGGACATCATTTATTGCGCTAAATGACATTACAATTAAACTATTAAGGTTACGACTTTCAAGCGTTATCTGCATGTACAAAAAACCAGTCAGCAAGCGATATGTATTTAAATATCAAGAGATTCTCGACCTGCGTTTAAAAATATATAACAGGCAGAACCCAAGCGTTTAACCACAATTTTCAAATGATTTACCGCGTTATCTTTTTTTTGGTTCTGACTGGCGAAAACGATGAATCTAGCGATTTAAAGCATTTTTTGGTATCAAATTGCTGTTAAATCTGTCAAAGATGTATTTTTTCATATGATAAGCATTAGAAGATATAGTATACATAATTAAAAACACGTATGGAAATATTAATGTTTAGTATTACAAAGACTGAACATGTAAATAAAACTAATATCTACTATTTTTATGGATCCATTAAAAAGAAAAGTGTCGACATGCTCATGTAACAATATATATCATTTTTTACAGTTTATTGACACTTTATCAAATACAACGGGTAACCATCAATTAAGGCTAGATCGAATAAAAAACAATTTTATGCCAGACCTTTTTTTAAAAAAATATATTACTTTGTAACTGTTAAAATCCAGTGAGAACCCTTATATCGACACATTTTTACAGAGCAGTATAAGTTATTTAGAATTTTTTTATATATTTTATTTAGTTTAAATGTGCTGAAAACGTCTTTCTTGTAAAGATAGGCTAGAATATGGGATTGTAAGCATAAATTTACATTTACAGTCGTGGAACGCACATTTACAATTAGAGACGCACCCGCACAATTTGTACTTTTCTAATCTATGTTGCGGTTGCATTAAAAGGTAGCCTATAATCGTTTCGTAGAATAACAAAAACATTTTTATTTTTAATAAGCAGCATTCATAATCTGTGTTATCACTACATGTGTATCAAACAATAATTTTATTTTCTATATACTTGAACGTACTAGGTTTAGTAAAAAAAGTTATAAGATTAATTGTTTTTGCAATGTTTATATACGCATTTTTGTACATTTATAATGTATTTTTGGTTTTCTTCATAAACTTATTAGTTTAAAGTAAACATTTTAAACAAAGAAAACATTGGATTCAGTTTAAAATTTTATAACTTTTTGATTTTAATTCAAACTCAAAAAAACTCTACTTTTTAAAATAAATTAGCAACACTTTTGTTTTAAAATTCTGTAAACTTTTAATAAGTTTTGTATTTTGAGGGATTTTTGTAAACCTCATAAGTCGAATAAAAATAATATGCAAAGTTACTTGCTGTAAAAGAAGAGAAACACGTAACGTTAAAAATTTCAATTTTTGTGTACATGATAAATATTCCATTGTTTCTTTAATTTTTTTATACAGTTTTATAGACACGGACCGTTAATTTTTTATGATATACAGTAATTTCTCTATAGATGACTTACTTTGAAAATGACAATTTTTTGAAAAATGTGTTAACTTGTAAATTTGTTATGACAAAACAATGTAAAAACCACAAAATAAAAGAAATATAATTACATAAAAGTATTTTGTTATTTTTAATTGTGTTTTTTATAATATTTAAACATAAGATGTCATCTTCAGAAAAACTCGTTTTTTTGCATAATTCCAATAAAAAAAATATTTTTCTATACATGATAGAAGAATTTAATAATTTTAAAATTTTAAAATTTATTCACTGTCATCTATAGAAAATTCACTTTACTAGCTTTGAACTTTGCAGTAAGAAGAGTTTTACATGTCTATAGAGACGCGTACCATATAAAATAGTATTCAAGGCAAAAGACAGTGACTGCGTAGTCATATTATTGTAAAAAACACAAGTCGTATAAATAACTACATTTTTTCAAAATAGGGCTGCTAATCAAATTCCAGCTATAAAAAATATTAAAGCATCTTTGCCGCCGCTGTTTGACGTTTCATTGACACGAGACAGTAAAATATGCGCATTTTTTTGTGTTTTTGTTTTGCATAAATATTTGCGAATCCATTATCTTTTTTGCCTTAACATGAACACAGGCAAAAATTGTCGAAGGAAACTAGCGATAAAAACTGTTGTATGCAAAACTTTAAATTGATTTTTTTTATTGGTTTTTATGTATCATGCGCAGGGACAAACTAAGGACTGACTTTTCAGGGGAGTAAAACACGAAAAAAAAACATAAAAACGCTAAACAATTGATGCTTTCAAACAACAAGAGAAAAATACTAAAAAAATTGTAAATTTTAAAAAAAAAATATGTCGCAGCATGATTATTTTTTAAATACAGAAAAACGAAAATGTGCCGTTTTTCATCAGGCCCAGAGGCAATGTTAATGAAGTCAGTGCTCATTAATCTTATATTGATCCTGTGATGTCATTTAATTGTTGAACTATCATGTCTACTTTTTAGAAAGAATCATTTGTGTCTTTTTAGTATTTTACTCGCGGCCGTTTATTTGAGACAAATACTTAGTTTAACGCAAGCCTGAGTTGTTTAGCTTTAGTATTCACACGAAGCCACACAAAATCAAAGAAACTGTTTTTATAGGAAAAATTTTTGGAAGATTTAAATAAAATAGACTGTGTTTTGAACATTATAAGTTAGTTTTTTATGTACTAGTTCAACTTTAAAAACCCGAATATAAGTTTATACTAGCAGAAACGATTTCTTAAGTAGCAGTTTTTCATGAAAAACAAAAAGTATATTTTTTTTTCAGAACATAGTTATAAGAAACAGTCGCCGCAAAACACAGAACATTCTTTTTTGTTTTTGATGTAAGTAAATCCGATTATAGGCATATTTACATAGTATTTTATGCACAAATTTACTAATTCAAATACTGGTTTTGTAACATTGACTACTTTAAAGCAAAAATTTAGTGTGTTGTTTTTTTGTCAATAGTTTTTTGTTGTTGAAAGCTTTTTGTGGATAGCAGGCTCTATAACAAGAAATTATTCTAAAACAAAAGAAAAAACCAGTATAACATAAAAAGAGTTTATATCATATGCAACATAAATAAGTTACTCTTTGTAATACGTCAGTTGACGGTATGTATTTACAAAGATTTTAATGCAGTTTTATCTGTCTTTTATAATTTTTATTTTTTGCGCAATTTCTTCTTTTTCGTTAGTTAAATGCTTACTCTAGATTACATTTAGATCTTTCTTTTGATTTAAGAAAAAAAAAGGCGATAAAATCTTTTTAATACAATATTTATTGTATCGCGTTTTTTCGGCGTCAAAATTTTGGGTTGTCATATTATTTTTATACAACATTATCTTTTGCGGGCTGTTTCTTTCTTGTGTTTTTCTTTGAATATATGTAATAGAAGAATAAAGAAATCTGTTGTTTTTTGCTCCAGAAGTAAATGTTAGCTTCATACTTTGGCTCTATTTTATAGGTACTGTTAGATTTGTGTTTGTATTTTAGACATTTGCATATGCAAAAAGGCTTTTTTACACAGCAAAAAAAAAAAAAAACATACAGCATTGCTGCAGAACAAGTTATACGTAACTGGCCAAAAAAATGCATTTTTTAGCAGAAAATTTGTATAAAATGTTTGTTTTCTATTGCTTGTTTTAACTATGTGTCTTTCTGCGCAAAACGTTTTTTCATGGCCGTTTAAGCAAAATGTGTAACTTACAGGTAATTTATACCCACTAAAAATTTTTGTTTTCGTAAAGTCAGCGGTAAACCCATATAGTATTTTATTGTAATTTTTTGTTGTAAACGTTTACACTTTGTAAAACTACGTACTACGTGTAAAATAATATTTTACTTGTCAGTTGCAAATTTTTATTGTAGATTGGCATACTCTCATTGAGTATTTGTTATAATTGAAAAATCGTTCTGTTTTAGTTTTTGTTGTAGAAAAATACATGGTGGTGACTTCTTACATCGTATGCATACTTGCGTCGTATATAAAGTTATAGTAATTAGCTTTCTATAGAATTCTCTTTTTTTTCAAATCTTTTTACAAGCCGCTGATTGTTCAAGTGGGTTGAAAGGTTTTGTTTCTATAATAAATTAACACATGGTGCAGCGATTTTTATCAATAAAAATTATTAGCATGTAAAATATTGTTACTAGTATTTTTGCTTGTATTTTTGTTGTGTTTTTTTGTAATACAATTGTATTAAAAAAAAAGGAATATAAAAAACCGTAGCAAAATAGCTATATAAATTTGTCTGTATTTATATATATTTTTGTAAAAACAGTCATCAATAAACAGACCCATTTCAAGTAAAAAGTGTTATTTCGACAAAAGAGATGCAATTAATCTCTCTGTATATCATTTTATATTTTTTGTTTGCATCAGGTCGTGTACCATAAAAAAAAACGCGTTGGAAAAACTTGATTTTTTTCAATTTTTTTTTGCTAATAAATACAAGTTATGCGAACAAAAAAAAAGCGAACTGTTTAATTAAATCTTACTTGTATTCTAGTCAAAGAATTAAGCAATATTTAGCTCAAATGATAACAAGGGTTTTTATATCTTTATTGCCTTCGGTTGATCTTATAAAAAGCTAAAGACATATTATCATGTCTTTACGTAGATTATAGAAAGTTGTGCAATAAGGCTTTTTAATTACATACATAAGTTAGTGTCAAATAACAGTAAACAAATCAAACATATATTTCATACGTATGTGGTATATGATTTGTTCCATCAAAAAAAACAGTACATATTTTTTTCTATTTATTTAATGATTTTTAGTATAAAACATTGTTCTGCATATTTTATAAGTAAAAACTTGTTACTTTAATAGTGGCTTACAGCCAGGAACATGTTTTTTGTTATGATTAAAAGTTAAGGAGTCATACAGGATTGTGATCTACTATAAAAACGCAAAAAAATACAATTTTACATAAAACAAAGCTTTTGACTAAACTTACTTGTATAATCTTAGCATGACTTGCTTTTTTATATAAATATATGTAGAATATTTTCCGTGGAGCTTGCCTTGTTTTTGGTACGCTTTCTTTGGCTAAATTATATGTTGCTATCAATATGTAGAATTTAAGCAATGAAATATCAGGTAAAACTAAAAACTTTACATCTGTGTAAGTAAATTGATACGTTTGGTTACTTAAATTTACTGTATTATCACTAGGGTTAACAGATGTATGTTTTTTGTTACAATTTAGCCTGTTTATTGTTTTTTTATTGTCGTCATGTATATAAAGGTTGTGAGCAAAGGCTTAAAATTTTTTTTTTGCTTGGCATCATTACTTAAATACATCTGCTGTTGTAACTTACGGCATTATTGTTATGCTACAGTCATAAACACATAACTTCTTTTTTGTATTTTTCTTTCGGCTTTGTCTTGTAATAAAAATTTTGTGGATGGAATTAGCAAATGATGCACTACAAGAAACACAATAAAAAAAAATAAAAAGACAACCATGAATAGAAGTTAAAGAAAACTGCAGCATAAAAAAAACTATAACCATATTAATATAATATGTTTCTAGCTAACAGATATGTGGGTAAATCCCATTACTTTTCAATTAACGAACTTAAAAAAACAACTGTACGCAAAATAAAGACTACAAAATACGCAATAAACATTTATAACAATTGAAAGCCTGCAAAAAATAAAATAGAAAATATATAACTTTTTAATAAAAAATTTCTTTTTGAAAAAAAATAAAAAGCCAATGATATTTAATAAACCATGAATAAATAGTTAAAAAAAACTAAGTAAATTACATTTTACAGCCAAAGTAATAAAATATTTACATGTGTTTATTTTAAGAGTAGTATGCCTATGTATATTATGCAGGGGTTTTCAACGTGACAAAAAACACGCGTTGTTTATTTAGAGACCTTCTGTTAGTTTTAAATAACTGAAAAGGTATTAAAATAACGAAAAGTCATATGCCGGTGAAAAACTTATCACAACAAAAAACAAGTGTTAAACATTGTTGATAAAATTTTCTGTTAAACAAAAGCAAGCTCACAAAACATAAAAACATTTTGTTCGTAAAAATTTTTTTTTGTTGATCCGGACGTCTATATCTTTAATAGGCACAAACTTTTTTACCAATAATTATAATTTACTGATTTTATTTTAAGTTAGTTCCGTCTTTCTCTTAGGATTTTTCTTTTAAAAACAACAAAATATAAAATGAAGTAATATAAGACTCCTTATATTGGGTAGATAAAAACTAGAGATCAAATATATAGATCAGCATAAATGCACTCAAACCTGTTTGTCAACCTCGGCGATTGCTTACTACATGGCGACACTTCGTGTGGCGAACACAAGCGGTATATAAATATTTTTTTACATGACGCAACAGAAAACAGCATATTGTAACACAATGAACAAAAACGCAAAGCATCAATGGGTATAATACCCATAATAACCAAGCCAACTAAAGGGCAGACATCGAAAAAAATGCACACAAATAATACAATATACAAGACCAGATTAGCAGCCGACTACTGGATCCACTGCCCACAGGCTGCATAAACAGGAAACTTTTTGTTCTATAATATTGAAAAAAGAAACAGTTAAAATCGACTGTTAACAACAACAAAAAAACAAAACAGATTCGACCTGTATACAATCAAAAAAATAATCCACATAGTATTTTGCACGAAAATCGATAAATGGATATAGAAGCATACATGTGTCAAAAAATTTGTGTTAAAACTATGTCAAACAATATGATATTGCCTGAGTAAAAAATGCCTAAGCCAAATCGATGCATACACGTACAGTTTAACAGTTGCTGCAAATCAAAAACATAAATACAAAAACTATAAGCAAACTTTTTGCAACTATATCATCTACAACAATTATTAGGTTCAAAAGCAGTTTGGTCATTGCACAGCTCGCTTAATAGCTTGGATACTTTCTAAAAACTCGACAAAAGCAAACGATGCAATAAAAGCCTTTTTAGACACAGTGAGCTATTTAACAGCAACGCGACGACGAAAACCAAAACGAAAACCAACAACGAAAAGCAAACTCTTCACCAAAACCATCAAAGCAACCTACAGTTAAAATACTTACATTTACCAGCCAGCTTGCGTTCTGGCCAAATCTGCAAAATAGATACAGTATTGGATTAAACGATAAAAGGCATAAAAGACAACCCAACATACGCAATACAAACCGAAGCAGCCAAAATATCGCGTTTTGCAATACACTTACCTGCATTACAAGCATGGCCAACAGAGATCAGAAAAGAGGACCACCAGTACAGATCTAATACATTTAGACATATTTAACTAAGTAAAATGAAAAACAATATAAAAAAAAAGGTTTAAGAAAATCTACTTATTGACAAAATTCCTGGCAATAAAAAAAGTAATAACTTGCCTAGCTACAACATACACCGACGCGCAGTAATTTTTGAGGCACATAACCTATCACGAATCACCATATACGTGAGTAAAATTTTACTAAAACCAAACACAATGTAAACAGTCATACGAAACACTTGCCCACGTCACCACGTTGTTGCAGAATGCAACAAAATAATAGTAATCTATTTCTTGTAAAGCAAGCTGCTTGTGTTGGAAAACGCAGCAAAAGATCTTAACGTAAATGTTTATAAGAACAATAAAAGGGGAAAAGATTTTGTGCTACAAATTAATTGTATTACAGCAGAGAAAAAACTTATACTGTCAATTACGGCCATAAAATAAAAAATAGTAAAAAACGAAAAATATAAAACTTAATAACTACAAAAAAAAAGTATTTAATTTTGCGCGGATGCAAAACACGTATTAAAACCCAAGAACAAGGTTTAATAAACATAATACGCCTAAATCAAAGTTTTAGTTCTGCGTTGGAACACGACATTTAATATTTTATGTTGTATGAAAACTACATTGGCTATAGCTAAAAAATTCCTATACTTGTTTGACCTTTCTATAAATGTAACGATACAAAATAGTATATAAACAGACTTTGAAAACAAACAGATAACAAACAAAAGCAAAAAAAAGTACGCAAAACCGCAAAAACATAGGTACTAGTTGGAGGTTATATGTTTTCACTATAAATGCATTTATGCATTGTATAAGATCAATGCAGCAGATACGCAGTTTTTTTGACACAATACTCTCAACAGCTACAACAAAAACAAACACCAACCCGAAATTGTCAATGACGACATTAGCAGCATTCTAAATATCCTGAACCTATCAACTTTACGTAAAACATTAAAAGTCAAGGCAAACAATGCTTAATAAAGACATGTAGCGTTTTCTGTAAATTATAAGCTCCAAATATAACATTAAAGGTCGATATTAAAAACCTCCAATTTTATTCTTAAAAAAGTAGAAGTATCAGTTTATGCATATAACTTGCGCGTATTTAGGAGGGTTGGGGTTTTTAACCCCCCCCTCCCCGCTTCAAAATTGTTTGCGCCATTTTCAAGGGGGTTAAAATTAGGGTAAAAAATTTTGAGCAAGAAAAATTTGCAAAAATGACGATGTGGTATAAAGTTGTATATAAATATCTTAAAAAACCGAATCATGTTGAACAACCGTTTTTTCACCTTTTTGCTATAAAACCCATTCTTAAAAACATTCCTAGCTACGCCACTGGCAAGTACTACAGGGCTTAAAATAACAGTACAGAAAAAAACAACCTAAAATTAAATCCAGCATCGATGAAAGCCTAGACTGACTTTATAATGGCGTTTATTTTTGTCGAATTAACATAGAATCTGGTTGTAGACTGGTCACGTGTAAACAGGATAATACTTTAACTTGCGTTCAAAACAACAACAAGTATTGTAAAAAGAATTTAATGCATGTTTGGACACAACAAAGCTTCTGCGGCAATACAAAGTTTTACAAACTTGATTCTAGTCTCACTAGATGCTGTAACTTGCAAGGTGTTTCTATACGACATCGCCAATGCTTTTTAACACTTACAAACGTTAAGAACATCTTGGTAACATACTTTTTAAACTAAAAAATATAACTGTCAAAATATCTTGCAAAATACTAAATTTTGATGCAATAAGATTGAAAACCTTACAGAAATGACCGATTTGAGCTGCATAAATAAAAACAAGCAAATAGCGGCATCAAAAGAAACAAAGACATCGCCTCGTGAACAAATACAAGTATAAATACTTGGATCATACGTCATATTTATGCCGATCATAAGAAACTACGCAATCCAAGCAAATTCATTTACATGCCTACCTTAGAAAAAAATTCGTGTAGACAGAAAAAAAAATAGCCTTTAGTCAGTTTTTTTTAGCTTATCGCAGGTTCCTGTTAAGATTATCCAACAAGATATCTTCTAAGAAGCAATGAACGCCTCTTAATATACATATCCAGTTCATCTTTTACATCTAACCTTTGGACGGCTCCAAAAATAAATTAGAAAAGCAATAAATTAGCCTTGTCTACAATAAAAACTATACCAAAAATACACTGCAATACAAAAAAAGTTGTTCCTGCATACAAATGGTACAATGCTTGCTGCTTGATAAGATACTCGTCGTTCGTACGGAAGCAAAATCTTTCACATATCTGCACGATACACAAATCTAAATTTGCGGCTAACTAGTCGGTAACGTAAATTGTCGAAATTCGGCTTTGTTATTGGGTATGAAAGTAACTGCAGAAACTGACGTTGTCATTTTGTTTCGAAGCCACGTGCAACGGCCTAAATGCATAAAAACATCATCGCAGCATACAGGCAATTGTTAGGACTAACAGGTACGCCAAAAAAAAACAAAATGTAAGCCTAAGATTGTCAAGCACACATGCTATTTTAGACCATATGATGTTAAAAATTCAACGATCTTTACACTATATAAGTAACTAAAAATACATTACGCGTGAATAAAACATATAAAACGTAAGTTTGTCGATATTTTTTACGTGCGCGAAATCCTGAACTTATATGGAAAACCTTGTTTTAAGTAGTAAAGTGTAAATCGAGCAGCACCTGCATTGATAAAGTGTAACATACGACATTGCAGGGTCATTTAAAACTACGAAACTTAAAAAATAGAGTGTTGACGACGCTATTGATTATCTTACATAATATGTCAACAAATAAAGCAACCTACAAAAACAGCACCGTAAGTCGTTCAATTGATGTCAATACATGTACTTGTGTAAACGGATGCCTAAATATCATACCAGCAGCTAATGGCAGTAAGTTTTAAATTGTCATCATACATCTACTTGTGTTTTTTAGCAAATAGTTCTCGTCATGTATACCCTTTTAGGATCGAGTACAGTACGCGCAAATAATGAACTGGGTTAAATTTTATTATAAGCTCTCATCCGCAAAAGTAGCACAAGTACATACACAAAGGTAACATGGTTTGCAATGCGTACTGTGAAAAAAACATTTCAAAAGTAATTTTAGAGCTTTTAACAAAAGACTCTAAGCTTCTCGTCAACAATGTTCAAAAAAGTAATGAAGAATCTGGTTTGAAAAAGAATTTGACTTATGTTAAAATTACAAGACGAAAAACTGTTTTTACATACAAAAGGAAGTCAAAAGCGTAAAAACTATACACGAAAATAAAAACAATACAGGCAGGAGACATTGTTTGATATTAGACCTATACAACGCACACAAAATGACATAAATGGGTATATACTTGTAAAACCAGGTACGCAGGCCTATGTGGATTGCGTCAATTACCGAATAAAATAATTCCAGGACAAAACAGCATATAAAAAAACAGCAAAAGAATTTTGAGCAAATAATGTTAGGTAGATATATTTCGCACACTAAAAAGAAACAATGTAAGTATAAGTTAAGCAGTACTGCATTTTTCTTACTAGTTTGTTGTCTAGCCCATACCCACTAGTATACACTTTTACATAGATCATGCTCACACAAAATTAAATTTTGATCATGATAAGTATACCTTATCTGCCCCATGACACTTGTAATTTTAATACAAAAAAGAGCGCACGTTAGAACGTTGGAAATGACCACAATTAATATACAGATATAGTAAAACAGGGATACACAGATTATATAAAGTAATTTTAGGCCCTATATACATTCTGAATAGAATATGCATAGCAATCATTAAGATGTAACATTTAATATTACGACACAGACATATCATATAGATTCACTACATACTTAAAAATAATACGACACAATGATATCAAAAAGAAACAACATCAAAAAAATACGACACAACTATATCATAAAATTTAAACACTATTATTACAGATACGCCAAAATCATAGAACAAAGAAAAGACACGTATACAAATTTCATCGTCACAGACATACCAAGAAAACGAAACATCAATAAAAACTAAAACTAAAAAAAATGTAAAAAATAAAAATTAAAGCTCGAAGAGAACACAGGTTATATATATATAATTGGTATAATTCAGAAAACGGAAGTGCTATTGCATATTATATTTACAGACGTCTCTTCAAAAATTCTAAACGTACCTTCCAACTATAGGGTAGCTAACCACACGAGGACAATCGGAAGAATACAGGGGAAGAATTGTTGAACCGGACGTTTATGTTTTACAAAGTGTATGAAAAAATGCCAATGCTTTTTGATTTTTGATTTTTGATTATGTTGTTATTTTTGTTATCTTCTGCCTTTTAGGACTTTGCGAAAACCAAAAATATACTTGCGTGGAATTTAAGTCCCTAAAATACAGAATGATGGAAAACCAACTTTTTGAATACTAATAATGACACGGTTTTTTTTTATGTTACCTTACTCAGTGCTAAAGCTTTTTATCTTTTTATTATTGTGAAATACAAGACTTGATACAGCTACCGTTTTTTCTTTACATACAGAAAAAAAATGCTTCGGTAACATGTGCAAAAAAGTGTACCAGACACTAACAAGTGTATACATGTACTAAAGTTCTATTTACATCTATAGCCTAGATACTAAACAGCGCTTAGGAAGTACCTTTTTTAAAATTATACACACAAAAAACTATGCACAACTTAAATATTAGCTGTTGCAAGTATTTTTCAATTTAAAGGTTTACGATTACAGATAGTGTGACTCGTTGTAGACTTTTTTGTTCTAGCCGAAAAAATTCATAGCCCCGGACTTAAACTTTATGCAAGAAGATATTATTAATTAAAATCTATAAATACAATGTACACATATCTGCGTTTCAAAAAAAGCATGCTTGAAGCAAGCAATTATAATGTCTAAGAATATGATAAACCGGCTACTTGATAAATTTTAAATTTCAATTTTTTTTTTTTTTTAGCGATACAAGTGTTGATAGCAATTAATTGTGCAGTATGTTCTACTTGATGTATTACAATACTATCCTTGTGTCTTTGGATTTTGTTTTTACAAAAAATTTAAACAACTACCACCGGCATGATATATACAATAAAGTTTTTAAAAATTTCTTATGTCAAAAAACGGTTTATATATAAAATGTGGTACGTATGTGCACGCTATGCCGAGGTTTGATATACGGGTCCTACTAAGGTTTTTTTTACTCTTGTACATTCCATAACTCTGATATAAATAAAGAATAGATTAAAGCATTCATCATCGTGTTCTTAGGCACATGTTATTCTAGTATGCTCACAAAAAAATGTCTTTTTAGGAAAAAGTAAAATTAATAAGTTATCTTGTACATTCTTAGTAAAAAATCGTATATTAGCATCCTGCGTAGAAGAGTTATTCTTTGATTAATAAAAAACAAAGTTTTCTAAATGCATATAACTGGCTTTCAAGTGTAAAATCTACATACAGTTTGTTAATTTTACTCTACAGTTTATTCTTTTATTTTCTGCTATCTATCTGACAAGAGTTTACTCCATTCCTAAACAACCCGAACATGAAAACGGCTGCGGGTTTTGTGTAAGTCATTTTTTATATATATATGTCAGATAATTGCACGCAAACAGTAATCCACTGGAATATCAATGGACAAGACACTCTTTACATAAGTCAAAAATTATTTCTACTTTGAAAATTTCTTCTGTAAATATTAAGTCAATCTGTTACCGATCCTTTTGCAATTATTAAAATCCTTCACATCATAACTTTCTTTTTTGCAAATTTAGGGTGAATCTGTTTAAAAATAAACAGTTTTTTTGCCATAAACTGTTTTTTGCAAATTAAACAGTTTTTAGTAAACGTATCTGTGTATACAAAAAACTTTTTTTTTATTCAGAAATTGTTGTTGCATATAAACATGTTTTTTATTTGAGACCTAACAAAAAAAGGCAATAAAAAAACATGTCCCGTAATGTTTATTACTTTGTTTATATAAAGTGTAAAAAAAGGCATAAAAATGCAAAGACAGCAGAATGACTACAGACTTTTTAATGCCATAAAAGGTTGTTTGTTTATATTTATTTTGTAAATACCAGTATATTAAATCTAATTTGACTTTTTTGGCTTTTTTTATTTTTAGTGTTTTTTTAAAAAACTGTTTCTAATATTTTTGCAATAAATAGTCGTTTTCGGATTCCTTATTTCTCGTAAACTGTTAAAATGCATAAACTGTTTTTTAAAAAATAGTCAAACAGATTCACCCTTTAAGTTCTGTATTTTAGTTATATGTTTTTTTTTTAGATGCAATACGAGCAAAAATGACAGGAACTACATTGTTATGAATTTTTAGAATAATAGCATATAATGAATACATTGAAATTACTAAATTAATAAATTAAAACCAAACGCGTTCTTTAATTATATTTTTATTTTCTTGAAGTATAAACATTTTATAAGGTCGCTTTCGAAACTATGCAGTTATTTTACATTCTGCTAGTCATTTAGTTAAAGAAATTCTTTAAGTTAAGGTATGATTGCGAGTATGAATTTTTATTTTAAAAATAATAAAAACACAACAAGACTGCAAAAGCTTTTTGTAGAAATAACATCGCCATATACACGGTCTGTCAGGTAGAATAAAAACAAGTCAGCTCAAAGTCACATGTAACTTACAATAATTCATTCCACTTTGATGTTAGCTTCTATAAATTTTAAAAGGTAAATTAAAGTAAAGATGGTATTTGAATGCTACATAAGTTTATCAACAGCATATTTAACGTTGTTTACCTTTATTTTTTCATGTGTTTTTTGGTTTATTTTTATTCGTGGCTTACTTTAAATCTTTAAGAAATGCGGGCACATAACATAAAAAATAGTGGTCACGTCCGAAAAGGATTTTTTGTTATTCGAGATATAATTGTTGTAAAGCAACATATGTATACATAATCTGCTAAATAAAAAAAATACGTGAGTCGCGGAGTTTTCCAAGGCACTGAGTGCAACGATCAGCAATAAACTTTTACGGTGTGATAAATAATAAGTTTTTGCGTTCAGTGTGCAAAAAAACACAATATGAGCACAACAACCGTAAAAAGGATCATTTAAAATTATTTTACAAAGAAGAAATCTTTTATTTTGTTTATGACCTTTTGTTATGTATTATGTTGTTGAAACGTAAAAAACGGATAAATCTAGGTAAAACGGAACTTTTATATTACACTGATAAACGAAGTTGTAAAAATTATGCACCGCACAATCGTAAACTTATGACGGTTTTTCACATAAAACGTATTTTCAACCAATAGTTTGTGTGTTGTAATCTATTTTATAGCAGATTTTAAAAACATTTTTTTAAAACATGCTGCATGCATTTGAATGATCACGTTAATTGTATTAAACATAAAGGGTGTTTTTAAGCTAAAAAAAAAATTTTAAGCAAATTCGAACATAAAATTTAAACAGAACAAATGTATAAAGACCACGGGTTTTTTTTTCGGCTTAACAAGATCGCTTTTTTTTTGAACTGTAAAAGCATTATCGGATTATGATCCATTTTTTTTGAACAGGAACCTGTATTACATTTCTATTTTAAACACCCCTATCTAATTTTTGCTTCCAAATATAACTACTAAATGTGCCAATATGAATTATAATATTTATTATGTTTGTTTGATGTTAGGGTTTATATAGGAACAGCTTATATCAGTGGCGTAACAATTTGAGAAGAAGGGTACTAGGACCATGTTTTGCAAAAAGGTATCGTTATTAAGCAAGGGGGTCTTTTTTTAGTGCTCTAAAACATTAAAAAAATATAATTCTATAAAAAGTATATTTTTTATATTTTTGAAATATTGATAGCAAAACCGGTTGGATAAATTTTTTATATTATATTAAGTACCTTTTTTGTCCACCTAGCCACTGTTAAAGAACCTGTTTACGCCACTGCTTGAAATGTACTTGTTTAGAAAAGATTTTAATCGCTTCATTTTTCAATATAGATACAAATTTTCTATACTTAAAATGCGTCTATCAGGGACCAAAAAAACTGCATATTTTTTACGGAGCAAAAAATCTATTTACGACTTACATTTGAATGAAATAATAACTATCTTGCAGAGTTTAGAACGTCTCAACTGTAATTTAGACGTATAACTAAATGCATTTTAAAAATTACGAGAAAAATAATATTTTGATGTTTGTCCTACTATGTACTCTGATGTTTTTTGTTGCCAGCTATGTAAATAATTTTTTTTTTGTTATTCGCGTCTTTATGATAAAGGTTTTTTGAGTTGGCTTAATTGTTACAATAAATCTTATTAAAATTTAAAGTGCAAACTCAAACTGTATATGGTAAGGCAAAAATTTATTTACGGAATTCTCTGTGTATTCATACAACTTGCCCCATATTATTTACGGCATAATTTTTCCTTATTAAACTACAAAAATTAATATTTATAAATGAGTACCATAAAAACAAATACACTGTTAATTAACCAGTTTTTTTGCACATCTTGTGGTAATTCGTACAATAAGGTA
This sequence comes from Agrenia bidenticulata, assembly GCA_034694785.1. Taxonomy (NCBI): domain Eukaryota; kingdom Metazoa; phylum Arthropoda; class Collembola; order Entomobryomorpha; family Isotomidae; genus Agrenia; species Agrenia bidenticulata. The sequence continues at coordinate 2,317 of JAQFYM010003300.1, read as the reverse complement.
TATATATAATCTGTTGTTTTGTAGTGTTTGCTTTTTGGACTTATTGAATAAAAAACAAAATAAAAGAAAAGAAAATCTGTAGTTTACTAAGGTCGATTGGAGCAGAGTTAAAATTTTTGCGCAACAGACTATGACACTGTTGTATCACGTATATAAGTACATACCACATATATACTATCCCCTGTAAACTGCACAAAAAAGGTTTAAAAGAAAGTTTGACATGCGCAAACGCGAGCCATGCGATTTCTACATCGTTTGCGCATAAATTTGGGCTTAATATACATTTATGCATATGTTTTTGGAACAATGGAACATTAGTGCATGATAAGAGATAGAAGATAGATTTAAAACAGTTGTTTGGAGATATGATTACAAATATAAAAACAACAAAAAAGAAAATAAAGATGTATCACTAAATTTTACTTCAGTGAATAAAAAAGACAAGCGCGGGTCAGGTAATAAACTCAACCGACACTGTGTTTTTTTTGCACTTTTGTTGAAACATTTAAAAGGTTTTTAAATCATATCTAATCAAAGATAAAAATGAAAAAGTACACGTCATAAAAGGTGTTAAAACATGTATCACATTAAAAACTAGGGATGCTTACTATTGAATAAAATTTTTTCCGGGATTAGATTTCAATTTTTCTTATAATAGTAGATATGGCAATGTTATGGAAAATATACTGAAAAATTATATCCTATAAAATACAGCGCAAAAAAAACAATTGATCATATGTGGCTGTATAATTAAGCTTTTATACATAATATTTTTTTAGATTGTAACCCTTACTACAAAGATTTTTTTTTATATTTGTAAACATAATTTTCTCACAGACAGTTTACAAAATATGATGAATTTCGAGATAACCCATTAACTGTTGTTATAATATTGATTTTTTTAATTGTAAAGCGACAACAATATTGTATTAAACTTTTTCGATTGTCATATATTTGCAAGAACTGCGCAAAAAAAAAATACTGTTTATTTTGTTAAATATTTGAATAATTTATCAGATAATGAATTTCACCTAAAAAAGCTGCAAAGTAAATGAAAATGACATCAGAGTGTTATATCGGGTTCGCTAATCTGAACAAAACAAGAATTAAGCAATCTCGTAAATATCTGTCGAAGTGTTTAGCTTCGCACAACATATCAGGTATAATAGCAGATTCAAAACACCATTGTCGTCTTTAGTACTAAGCGACAACACTTCCTTGGCTTTTTTTTATCTTTAGGCATGTAGCGGCAAAAGTATCGCTGATTTTTTTTTATTTTTTAGCAGCTTGTTTCAGGCATATTTTCAGCCTTCAATAAAATAGACCAATTACAGTATAGCAAAAAAGGGCGCAAAAACATACAAATTTAAGTTTTCTGCAATTGAAAGTGTACAATTCGGATTGATCTATATTTCAATGTAGGTTAAAAACGAATATATCAACAAAACTTAAAGGTTCCATTTAAAAAGTTCATTGGTATGCACATGTTTATGAACTGCGTAATTTTCTGATCATTTGCCTCTTTAAAAAACAGTGCTTATCTTACGATTGTTGCATTTGTATTGCACATTTATCCGTTTTTTAGGCAAATTAAAAACGGCACAAATTTTAAGGCGAGGAAATCCCAAATAAAATAAAAAAAGTAAGATACATGTATTTTTATAAAATTTTTGCCATAAATTTTTTATATTAATTTTTTGGTATGCAAACTACATACTTTACTACCATTAAAAAAAGTTAACTATGTCAGTATACATTTAAAAAATTTTATACAGTTTTTTTAATACCCTAATGTATAGAAGAAAAAAGAATTACAAATCAAAAACGATTACCGGCTTAATATTGTTCTATTTCTGTTGGTTTAGCCGTGTAAAATATTTTTCAGAGTTCAATCTAACAAATATGAGAAAAGAAAGTATTCTAAGTGCAAACGTTACTACATAACAGATACAACGCAAAGAGCATGTATCATTTCACGATCCCGATAGAGATTTCTATAAGGATTATTATTTTGGACAAAAAACTTAGGGTAAATACTCACCAAAGGGGATTTAATTTCCCTAAGGGCGCTACCTTAGGAAACATATAACTCCATTGGTGATTTTTTTTATTTGGAATGTATAACAAAGAAACGCAGTATTTTTCTCTTACAAGAAGCCTTACAGTGAATCTCTAAAGGTAAAGCAAGATACCGCATGCCCTTAATAAACGGCGGAGCATCAGACCAGATTATGTGTTTGCTTTTTTTATATAAAAATTATAATGATAATTATTGCTTTATTATAAAAATTTTTATATAAATTTTTCAGACCCACTT
>JAQFYM010003299.1:0-19123 GCA_034694785.1 Agrenia bidenticulata | reverse complement strand
ACGGGAAAAAGCACGGGAAAAAGCACGGGAAAAAGCACGGGAAAAAGCACGGGAAAAAGCACGGGAAAAAGCACGGGAAAAAGCTGAAAGACAGGCTGAAAGACAGGCTGAAAGACAGGCTGAAAGCCCGGCTGAAAGCCCGGCTGAAAGACTGGCTGAAAGACTGGCTGAAAGACTTGCTGAAAGACTGGCTGAAAGACTGGCTGAAAGACTGGCTGAAAGACTGGCTGAAAGACAGGCTGAAACCCCGGCTGAAAGACTGGCTGAAAGACTGGCTGAAAGACTGGCTGAAAGACTGGCTGAAAGACTGGCTGAAAGACTGGCTGAAAGACAGGCTGAAAGCCCGGCTGAAAGACTGGCTGTAACACTGGCTGTAACACTGGCTGTAAGACTGGCTGAAAGACTGGCTGAAAGACTGGCTGTAAGACTGGGTGTAACACTGGCTTTAAGACTGGCTGAAAGACTGGCTGAAAGCCCGGTTGAAAGACTGGCTGAAAGACTGGCTGAAAGACAGGCTGAAAGCCCGGCTGAAAGACTGGCTGAAAGACAGGCTGAAAGACAGGCTGAAAGACTGGCTGAAAGACAGGCTGAAAGACAGGCTGAAAGACTGGCTGAAAGACTGGCTGAAAGACAGGCAGAAAGCCCGGCTGAAAGACTGGCTGAAAGACTGGCTGAAAGACAGGCAGAAAGCCCGGCTGAAAGACTGGCTGAAAGACCTAGAGCTGTCATAATAGTCAATCAACATGTAGACTAAATATTATTATTATTATTATTATTATTAATATTATTTATTCAATCAGAAATAAATATGTAAATTTTTGTGAGGTAATTAAATGTATGCCCTTTGCAATCTTTGGTTTCATTCATGATATTGTAAATTGAGCTTCTTGGAATTATTTATACCATCGACGTAGAAAAAATACTAAATCATAGCTTTAGGGGCTTTGGTGGTTGGAGCCGTTTCGTATTGAGAGACAAAATCCTTGCCAGCAACGTATGCTTCGTCACTTTCACTCCAAACTAATTTGTGTAACTCATCGTTCTGTGAGTTATAGACATTTTCAGACGAAACATGATATTCCAAAGACTTCCTGTCAATAGCTCCCACTCATGACACCATGGCAGAACCTGAGTGAGTGGGCTGAAAAATTGACCATCGGTGATCTTAAACTCTCCAGACTCATAGAAATTCACCTTGTCAATTGATATGGCATGATTGGAGTCAACCAGTTTGTCATCTCGGTTGGCAAACAACTTTAGCCCGTTCGTTAGGGCTTATAGGACCACCTCCTGTCTGTATCCATGATATTCACCTATAGTTGACCTAGCCCCACCAAATTTTACAGTGTTTTTGAAACAAAAGAAAGGCTAAGTTCGAAGATGGGTCAAATCGGTATGGGGGTGACTCCTTCGGGGGTCGATCGACCGGTGGGGGTTTCTGTGCATAAAAATCATACTAGAGAATTAAAAATTCGAGGCTATAGCGGGCCGAAACCACGACAAGAAAAATGTCATCATTGATAAATTGTCATCCTCTGCACGAGATGTTGGATTTGGAATTTTCAAATAAATTGTCAATTTACCAATTTATAACCCTCGGAGTTTATTTAACAATGGGCCAAAAATCCATCTTATTTCCTTATTTTTTAAGGTATTTATTAGATACCCTCTTAATTTGTATCTGTGTCAAAAACTACAACTAAACTAAGCACTACACACAATCCATTTAAAAAGTAATAATTATCATTGTCATTGATATAGCAGAGTATTGAATAATATAGTATCACATTTTAATGCTAGTGAGCACCCATATCCAAACTCTCTGTAGTACCGTACCATTTGAACTTCGGTTTAATATAGAATCAGGAAGCATTTTGAAACCCAATCGATGTCAACAAATTGGATTGACTTGCAAAATAGGGGAGCGTGATGTGGGGTTGGAATTATAATTGTTATCATAATACACACGTCCGTTATAAATAACTATATTAGCTGTATACAATACTTATCGTTGAGTTATACAACACTAAATTAAATTACTATTAGTAGTATGGCTAACTAATTGCATTGTTAACCTGACAATATTGCAATGCCCTCCTAAAGAATAAATCTTGACACAAATCTCATCTAAAATCAAAAGACTAAGCTCTGTGTTGGTTAATCTTAAAGCATATGAAACGAATCTGGACTCAGAAGCGATGAGAATTTCTTTACCAGTTCGGATTTTGAAAGATTAAACTGTCATTGTAGGTGGTTCCCCCCTTGTTGGTAAGAATAAATAAACACTATTTATAGATATGCTCAAATCTTCTGCAGAATATATTAGTGTTCTCTACCACTGGCATTGAAATCAGAGGTATTGAAGATTTGAACTGGTCCATCTATAGTAGTTTCATACAAGTATTCGGGCCTATCAATTAGTAACAGAAAAGTCTTAGAAATAAGTTTAAATAGATCACAAAACTTCCTATCAATTCTAACAAACCACAACTTTACAAAGTTAAATTTTCTAAATTTTCATAGCATCTAACGAATGATTTCATTTAATTTTGACCAAGCTTGTACTATAAAGTTTGCACCCATTTCTCCTATCATGATTGTTGGTGCATTAGTATTTCCGTTACTAATAACAGGCATGATGGATGCATCGATGACCCTGAGATTTGTTGTTCCAAAGACTTTGAGTTCAGAATCAACAACAGCCATCTTATCACCTGGTTTCCCCATCGAACACGTCCCGACCTAACATGACCAAAGCAGTATTAATTAAATTCAATGGTAACTTTCTGAAGTTGTAGTAAGCTATGATTAATCATTACATGATGGTAAACAGTTAATGTGGCATGTCGATGATAGCATTCCCAGTAAGCGTCGCTATTGAATACAAAACTCTCACATCCTGGGAAGTGGACTGGAGGTAACTGGATCTCCATGTCTTGGAATGTCGTAGAGTTCATAACCATTTTGATGGTTTTATGGGCTCCTAAGAAACATCAGATATTCAAATATAAATATTAGATTTTTTTAAAACTCGCTTTGTGTTACTATCCTTTACCTTCAACCAAAACTTTGATATCATCTTCATGAGTAAGATAGCCAGCGTGGATAAGTGGGTAAGAAGTTGGATCAGGTCCGGCAAGAACAATTTTTCCACGAGATTTCGGTCTGCTCAACATGTTGATAATGAAGAAAGCATCTTTGCCTTTATTCGGTCCCAGCCATTTGGTCATAGTTTCTTTTGGGAAATTGAATGAATGAGCAAAATCGGTATCCATTCTTGCATAGATTCCATTTCCTAAAAGAATCCACTGAATATCCGGCCAATGTGACTCATTCTTCGAAGCTTTGGCATAAGAGGAAATAAGAAAGGCAGATGCTTGCGTCCCTGTCGAGGACAGAGGCCCTGTTCCCGATTGCGTGAACTCCATAACAGTTTGAGCATTGATGTCTCTGTCCAGCAACATAGTCTTTGGCTGTTCAATAGTGAACGGTCCTACAAACCCTGAAATATGATCTTGAAGATTTTCTCCAACTCCAGGAAGGTCGATTTTAACGGGAATCTAGGATATAATTCAATGGAATTGAGTCCAAATTACATAAATGAAGTACTTTGAACCGGCTGGGGCTAAAAATTTTACATTGTTCTTTTCCAATTGTTCCTTTGGTCCAATTCCCGAGTGCATAAGGATGTGGGGGGACATAAGAGTTCCAGCAGAAATAATAACTTCCTTCCTAGCGAAAGCACGTTTTTTTATTCCGTGACGAACATATTCTACTCCATATGCTTGCATGTTTGGTTTTTCACCCCTCATCAGGACCTGTTTGATAATTGTAAAAGTCAGGTTTGGAAAGAGTAAGACTTTTAAAGAGCTTTTAAAAAAAAAATTACAGTACCTTGTGAACATCAGAAAATTTATAAATGAAAAGGTTAGGACGGTTTCGAGCAGGTTCAAGGAACGCTCTGTAGGTACCGTATCTTCTTCCATTTCGTTGGGTGAAATAAATGTGCGAAATACCTGGATTTTACAGTCAAAATTACAATGAGCTTGAGATCAAAATCGATAAGCTTTTTTGTGATTTTCTATAATCTTTACCTTCAGTGTATTCTCCGTTTAAATCTGTTTGATTCATGCCATGCTCTTCGGCGGCTTTGATCCAATGCTCCGCCAGTCCTGTGTATGGAGCTTCAGATACTGCGAGAAGACCACCGTGGCCATGATACTTAGCTGGATGATTAAGGTAAATAAATAATTATTTAAAAGTTTCCCTTTATAATTTTGTATTCAAATGTTTTCATTAAAGTACTTACGATAATCCCATTGACCTTGGTAGTCTTCTGATTTCTTGAAAAAACCGAGTACGTTTTCATACGCCCATCTTTTGTCGTCAGTTATTCTAAAACATCAAAGAAAATTAATTTAAATTAACGTAAAAAAGTACAAGATACAGTGTATTGAAATACATAACGATAAACTTACCTGGCCCACTGATTAAAGTCTTCTGGATGACCTCTCATGTAAATCATAAAATTTAGATTTGAGCTTCCTCCCAAGGCTTTTCCACGGGGCCAGAAACATGCCTGTAATAGGATTAACAATTTCAATTTAAAAGTTCAATTGATTATAGAAATCTTTGTTGATATTTTGTGCCAAAAAACAAACCCCGTTATTCATTCCCAGGCAGGCTTCAGGTTGAGGCTGCGTAAAGAATCTCCAATCGATTTGTGGATAATTCAAGACAATTAGAGCTAAAGCTGGAATGTTAGTTAAAGGATTTGGTTCCCCACCGGACTCGAGAACGAGGACCTTGTAATCTTCAGATAATCTATTTGCAACTACGGCCCCTGCGGAACCCGCCCCGACTGTAATAAAGACAAATCAATCAATCAATCAATCAATCAATGTAACAAAAACAAGAAATCAAAGAATTTATTACCAATAGTACCAATTATAATAATTTCAATTGGAATGTGTCAATAAGTATTTGGATACCTAGTACTCCATATAACCTTGAAATTTCGCGAGCTGTAAAAACTATATGTATCTTTGGAACATGAAGCATCATACGAATGCATGTTTTTTTGTGGTTGAACGGAGCGTGAGAATATTTTGTTGTTTTGTTTTCAAAAAATTGAAATGGAAATTATTTACCTGCACCTTTTTGTTATAAAATCTACTCAAAGCAGCTACGAAAATCTGGGAATCATATAAGCCCTAACGAACGGATTAAAAACTAATGTAGGTGTAACTATAATGCATGTGCACATCTTATTGACATCGCTTTTTGGAACCATCATCCCAATTCCGAGTGCATAAAACCCATTCTATTTACTCGTATTTTGGAAAGCCCCATTATGGTTACGAAGTAATCATAATGTGCGCAAAGTTTGCAAAGTAAACAATAATAATTCTGCATAGAATGAAATCCAATTTTAACATGTTTTTTGTAAAATCATAACAACATTTCTATCTCTAGATTTAATTATTTCTGCGTCAATGTGTTGTTTTAATTGTACAGAATTCATCCTTCTAAAAATTCTTACCTTCATTTCATTTATAATTACAATGAACAATTCTGTGTAAATAAGTAGATCCAATTCTCATGTATTGAAGAGGTTCACGATCATTGCTCATTAGCTCTGATGCCGCTTGTGCCTGACGGCATTTGTGATACGTGATACCCCGCATCGATACGATTCATGCTCGCACAAATATAAATGTATCTCGTATCTTATTACTGACGATACCAGTTACAGTGCAGGATGAATTGGTAAGAGTTTATAACAAGGTTACTAGAGAGAAAAGTTACAATTACAAGCTGTCGAAGACATTCAGAGCTGTTAATTCAATAAATCTCCGTAACTACTCCAATAATAGCATGCATACTAGAGCAACATCTATTATTAATTAAAGTTGCATACTGTAAACAGGTATTTAGTACAAATTACATATAAACACGCATGACCTTTGCAAGCTAACTAAGTCAAGCCACAATTGCACGTGAGGAATACCGACTGGTGTAAAACTATCTGTTCAATCGTTTCTGCAATATCCTCATAATTATACTTTTAGCAAAATTTTGTTGAATCCCGTGCATATTTTTCCCCAAAATCAGATTTTTTTAAGTACTGATATTTTTGAGTCGACGGAAGTCGGAAGTGCTTGTGACTTTATAATGATTAAATAGTTCAGGATACTCAAATTGGGATATCGTACGTGAGATTAATTTTCTTGATCATTAGTTTCACTTAATCGAATGGTAAAAATGTGGAATTGGAAGCTTAAAATTAAAACGCTTTCCTGATTATAGAGTACATAAAAAAATTCATTACAAAAGACTCTAAAAATAGTGTTGAAGGACATGAGGTAGTAATCTTCTAGGTATTTCTAAGCTTGTAGTATTAACAGTAGTAACTCAGGCGAATATCTACACTTTTGTCCACGCATATCTTTCAATCATCAGAATCAATGAGAATTACAAAGCAGATTTTGAGGGAGCAAAAACTTGGATATGTTTTGTCATTCGAACTGTGTAAATGTTCATTGAAGAGTGTATTACAATTAGAAATTCTTCACAAGAAAATTTCTCCTGATGCTAATTTTAATAGAAGCTAAACACCTCCTAACTAGAAATGAATAAAAGTATGAGCATTTTAATTTTGTAAGCGATCTTCACATACCACACTACTAGACCACAAAATTGGGAGTTACCACCGGCTATTTGCTACAGACTTCCTGTTTCCAATATCCTTTGGTGAAAATCATATGTACTCAGGTGTATGATTAAGTCCCCAATATTCAATGAGTCATTCATAACCCGAGGGATTCCTTCATACACTATGCTATCATGCATGGAATTGGTTTGATCACGTACAGCTAAATTCACTATACGAGAGTCGAGATCTCTAACAACTGGTTGATCGCCGTCTATTTACATTTAACAATGTGCAAAGTGTCATTTATGCTCAAAATGGGGAAATCATAACCTAGCACACTATAACATAATTATGAACGCGATCAAAGGAAAGCCGTTAGCAAATTAAAGTGTAGCCTCTAACGACCCGTTCTTTGAAATTTGATTTATATAAAAAATTACTTGATATAGCTCATGATGATTAATACATTAACTTAAGAAAAGGGTCAGAAGGAGACACTATTAGAGTGAATAAGGCTACCAAATGTTTTAATTATCACAGCCGTCAAAATCTCGACCGGTTTCTGAAATTCTAGACACGCATTAAAAGTTACATTACAACTGCATGCAACTTGCAGAGCATGGAGCTTACGTTTATTTTCATAACAGCAATAAAATGAATAAACTTGACATACCAACAATGAAATCAAAAGTGTCTTCTGTATCGTAGAACTGAGCTTGAAATCGATCGCGCATCAGATCTAGACCGTGGTACGTTGCAATAATAGTGGAGACCGTTCCTAGGACTCCAAACACTAGAAAGGAGTACCAATTGTTTAAGGGGTTCAGAGCCCTTTGGAAGAACTTTAACATATCTGTTTGTGGAGTAGGAGCCATTGTATATAACCGGCTATGTAGCTAGTCTCTTCACTACACAATGCCTAGAATTAGATAGGATTGACTTGTCCAAACTGTTATGTGAACAACTTCAGAATGAATTTTGTTTATCCATCAACAGGCATTCTCAGTATACGTCCAAGTATGCGATTGCTGCAGTACCGGATTTAGCTGCCTTACAAATTCGACAGTTCGGCAGCTTAGGATTATTTATTTTTCCAGGTTTAAAGTTTAAGGCACCTGAGCACAGTGTAGTTTATAATTAATGAACTTACAGGTATGTCACAATTTGTCTCTCTCGATAAATGCCTGGCCAACTTTGTTGAATTAAGGATGGAAGGACAAGTAGGTTATTAATTGTTGATGTTCGTAACTAATTAAAATTGCAAGCACTAAAATGTCCGTTAATTCTAGATGCAGTACAGGTACACACATGTGTATGTCTCGAAAGAATACTAGACAATGGACCTCTGGTACTTAGCAATCGCTTTGATAGAGTATAATTCCCTTCCAAATTTGCTGCTGGTTCTTCGATCACCAGATCTTTACTGACAGAGGATGCAGTGTCCGATGAACAATACATTTCAAAAAGTAGCCAAGATGATTACGAAAGGGTTCGCTAATAAAATTAATGTCTAAAGTCTCTAAGCAATAAAGCAATGCAATGTTATATTATATGCAAGGGATCGAGACAGAAGATTTTATTCATATGCCTACATGGTAAGAGTGATCTGGTTGGTACGAAGCATGAATCGCATTTTAAATATTGTTCAGCCTATACAGGAAAGGAAAAGTAAACGTGATGGAAATGACTCGCTTAAAGCCTTTACTTCGTATCAAGTTCTTCAATCTTGGGATAACCCACTATTTCTTTACCATGTGAACTTACAAACGGATAGATAGTTCATATTTTCAACAATATCTCTGTACAATACGCCAATACCTTGTTGATGTACCAAGTACAACCTCTCCTGGTACCCTAACTATTGGACCTCAAATTTCTAAGTATGTTCTTACTAAATCTACACACAAAGACAATACATCCGCCAATACCTTGAAATAAATTTTTTTAATAAGTATACTATAGACTGTATAATAAGCTTCGAGTTTGGATTTTTCTTCAAGAAGAGGTGAGCAGGTAAAAACAGTATTTAATAGTTGTTCCTGAATAAAAATATCATTGCCAGCTTTGAATCTTGATGACAATCTTTAGGTTTCTTATAGTTTTATTCGCGGAAATTCGTATTAATTATAATTTTTAAATTCATCAGGATGAAGATCTTTGAAAGCCTTGGTTGTTCATGATGATAGGTATTTTAATGACCTTTCAGAACAGGCTAGGTGATTAGTCCGCTTGGATGATGTTGAGCACTACAGTGGAATTAATTATTAAACTTGACATTCGTAAATTCATGAGTGAAACCACGTAAGCGAACTCTCATGCTTTTGTCCCTTACAGCAGTAGTTTCCAGAATGCATTATGAAGTATGACATTAATGAAATTGTATAGATTGAATGGTGGTACTTAATTGGGATTTTAATATTCTAATCTAGGTAAATATGAGTTTTTCTAAAGGGAACGTGACATATTTACACGTCCTGAATACATATTCGCAAAGAGAAACTATTAACTCTCCTTAAAGGTTTCCAATAAACACTAAAATGCTAACAAGTCTTTGACCTGCATTCTCAATAGTTGCTGCCATAATTTTGGGACTGGGCAATAATTAAACATCTCGAAGTGTTCTCACCATACCATCTGATTAAAAATTTCTGCTCCGACGATGGCTGATTGCCTATGACTCAGTTCATCTGGTTTTGACCATGTTTTGACTAATACTGTTATTTTCTTAAATTATTAACAGGCAGGTTGTTTGGGGATCCCAATTTTTTCTGGAGATATCTCAGATCTTAGACATATGACGTAGGACTATGGTAGAAGGGTAGAACAGCTAATAAATCTTTCAGTTCCATAGATTTATATTTCGATTAATATAAAATTTTAGCTAAGTACTGGTTCTGCATGTGTCCTTTTTAAATGGAGAGTTCGTGACTAATAACATTTTCGAATTAAATTAAATGATTCAGTTAGAAATTAAGATAATATAATAGACTTTTGTACAAAGCACTCTCCTCTCAGACAAGTACAGCTTCAATCATTTGCTGGAAATTTCAAAACTCGGAACACCATCCTTGAAATGAAAAATTGAAGTGGCAAAGTACTTGTAAGTAAAGGGAAATGTGGCACTCAAAACCATGAAAGTAATTTTCCGTATATAAGAGCAGTTTAGTAATTAAAGAAAGGCAAGTGGTAACATTTGAAACTCATGCCACGTAAACGATAAAATGAGTAAAGCATATAGATCTGACGATCTTCATAGATCTATTACTTGCTTTTATGCACAACAAAACCCTTTGATAATCCCCAAAAAAAATCCATTATAATCTATGACCAACTAATCCATACTGAATGCCAATCCTAACAATATTTCCTGTGTACCCATAGCCATAGGTTTCTTCTTTGAAATTAAAAAATCGAACGACCGGGATTTCCATATTACTCAAGCCATTCATGATTAACAACGGAAACAAAAAAATTAACTGCCACCGAACCAAGCAATTAGACTAACAATAAGTACTAGGTAACCTCTTCTCTACTTTGAAAGATAAACAAGCTTTTTTGCCACTTCCATCATTTTTTGAATACTACCTCAATAGTTAAACTCTGTAATTCAAGGGTGTCAATATGAAAAAGAGTTATCCTTTGAACAACCTTCAAGCTCTCCTTTTGAAGTCTGCTTATATTTGAACTCTTGACCCATCCATGCTATGCCACCTAAATTGTACTCCCTATCAGCTAACCCTGTCTATTACATGGAAAGAAGCGGTGACGGAATCCCAATTATAAAATAATACGAGAATAAGAAATTGTCCGTGCGAACAAAGATGAGATAACTAAATGCTGAGAAATTGCGTAAGGACTGAATGAGTTGGATGAGTGGATGGTGTGAATGTGGGACGTAAATCCAAATCTGGGGAATCCTCTTTTTCCAACTTCCAGCTTTGAGAACAAAATACTTTAGTACCTGAAGAGATTCTAGCCAGAATAAATACTTAATAGAAGACAATTTAATAGCAAGTACACACCACACCACACCTAGCTCTAATGGCATAATTATATGTTGATACCCTAATTCCAAGTATTTCGAAATACATGTTCTCTGTAGTCACGTAGTCACAGTCAGTCGAAGTCAGTGAGAGAGATTATTGAATTGGACAGAAGGTCATTGGTTTGTGGTGGCTGACTTGCATAACCAAATTAACCATGTAGAGGGGGCATTTAAATAGAGTCAATCAAGTCCAAAGTCCCACAACAACAAGATGCAATAAACACATGTCGTCGTGCCTTGTTAACTCGTACATCGTAGGGACTCCACTGCAATTATACGCACACAACCTCTTCTTTGCGATCTCTGGGATGAGGAGTTTCGACATTTAGACGAGTTTTAAGGTGAAGGTAAGCGACATTGCATTCTATATTCTTTGCCTTTGAGTCATAGACGTAAACATTCGTCTGATGGTGGGATAGAAAATAATAATAATAGTCTGGGGTAGTATTTTAAGGGTCTTTTGCATAACTGTGTGTAGACGTGTTATGAATATTGTATTTAAAAGAACGAATCGCTGGGATCAGTGGGATCGATCACGTCTAACTTTAATTTTTGCGAAATCCTTTTATTGCAAAGATAGTTAAAAGCAACGTTCGTTGAAAGGTTGACGCAGCAATGTATGCAACAAATAACATTGCAAGTTATAAAAAAAAGCATTTAAAACCTTACCAATGGTTGATTGTGGATGTGATGGGACATGTTTGCAAGTTTTAATATGTACTACATAATATGCTACAATATTAATATTATTATCGTGCTCATAGGGCAGTGCTTCTAGGCATGAAGCCTGAAAATATTGTTTGAACACATATTACATATGTTTGGAACACTGGGTGAATTTTGATTATCAAAATATTGATGATGAAAATGTTTCAATTATTGTATCGGGTGTATTGTAGTGGGGAATAAGCATTCGTTGATCTTAGTTCTTGAGTAATACTTGAAACTGTAATGTATTTCCGCATGCATACGAATGTTTTTTTTGCTTAATCCAAATGTCATCATTTTGCACCATCCATCAAGCAAGCCACACCTGCTACTTGGTTTGGATAGTTGGAATAAACGATTTTGTCATGTTTCTTCATAGGTTGATTAATATGCATGCGACATGCACTATGAGAAGGATTATTCTGATCATAGTATATTTGTCTGAATAGTCCTTGACAAATTTTTAGGAAACAGTATGTACATTTCCATAAGTTTTGAATGAGTAAGATGGTAGTTAGTTGCTTCGTTTGCCTCACACTCAAGATGTAAATAAAATATGGAATATACAGAAATTAAGTTGGTATCTAATAAAATTTTCACCCACACGGTCAACTCATACTATTGAACAATATTTCCGCAATTTGGAACAGTACAGCAAATCCTAAATATATAAAGTGTAAGAGGCAATTCAGCCAATCATTATGTGTCAATCTAATGCGTCAGATGAAATACAAGTAAAATAGTTGACAGACAGGTTGACAACAATCCAATGACAAATTTCAATACAATATCAATGATTGACCATAAAGTGTAAACTGTGAGACTGATTTGTGCCACAGGTGTAAATGTATAAACATTTTAATTAATTAGTTTTGAAAACTAATATTTTCCAGCCCGTAATAGTCGTAAAATATTTCAATGACCTTCAATACTTAATGGTTTGCAAAGAGGTCACTGTTTAAAGATGCCAATAACCTGAAAGACCTTAAAAGGGTCATTGTCATGATTTTTTTTTTAAATAATTGGAAAGTAATGCTATTGAATGTTGTTAATTAGTTATTGATACGTTGATATAACCTACAAATTGTATTGCATTTACAAGCTTATTTTTTACTTGTAAAAACCAGACGAATGGGTAAATTAGACAGTACGTAAATATTGAAACACACACACACTCGGTTGAAATATAAAAGTTCGAGGTCAATAGTTTTGTAATTCTTTAGTGGTAAGTTATGCCGCAATCGAAGAAGGGGTTTGGGGAAAAAAATTCAACCACGACAATTAACAAAAATTGGACAGAGTTGGGTTGGAAAAGTTTTGACTCGACTTCATACTGCAGCTTCAACGCAAAAAAACTACCATATAATTATTGTTTTAGTACCGTTGATTTGTCCTCTCTATGCATATATGCTGCAATGAATTTTGTAACACCTCAATTTCACGCACTGCATCTTGCAATTCCAAATTCCACACTATAATATTAATGTCTGAATCGTTTGTTTACATAGTTTTTGGGCGAAGTGATCCATATTAATTGGTAAATGATAACATAAAATCAGTAGTAAATTATCGAAATAAGTCTTTTAGTTATAGTTTATAGTATTAGGTTAAGATGTAGTAAATTATTTTTATCACTAAGCTTTTGGATTGCATATTGATGGATTTTGAATGGTAGTTTATCCTTTTCCTTTAAGTTTCATAAATCAAAATTTGGTTTTTTATTGAAAGCCGTAAGTCTCATGATTGGATGCAGGAGTAAGATAAGAAGTAATTCATTTTGGACAAAATCGATAGTGGCAAGTTTTACCATTTATCAGGTTGTGAACCGGCTTGCATGCTGAAGTACTGTTTGACAAAGCTTACGACAAAAATTCCATTCGTCTCTATTGTTAAAGTATATATTCTGAATCATTTTATTACTTGATTCAATTCAAATCATTAGTTGATACAACAGTGTAGAAAAAATACTGAAGTAATTCTGTATTTTTGGTTACTTTACAAATCTTGTAATTTCCTCATCAGTGGATCTTGTATCTCTAATTGCTCATTTCTGAGGCTTCATACTACAGAGATTACAATGTGTATCAGATGTGTCTTACCGAGGTGTTACTTCACAAAGTGTGTAGTCCAATTTTTCTCGCTACTTTTTTTAATTTCTGATATCATCATAAGGATGATGTAATGTAAAACAAAAATACACAGACAGTCTTGCAAAGAAATGTATAAATGAAGACATTAGCGTGGATATGGATTTTGTATGATGAAAGCATCAAAATTGAATAGTTCTTTAAAGCCTTACAGACACTGTTATTATCGGATCTAATGAACAATTAAAGTTATTTTGAAGGATGATGAATAAGATTTTTAATCCATCGGGATATGATTCAATCTTATTACTTATTAAATATCATATCATGTTATAATATAAATATAGATCCTAGTTGTCAGGCTGTCACCTTTGTAGTGGAATGATGATGTAATTTTGCTATGTGGGATATGGATAACCGTATCATAGACGGGCATTATTTACAAAAAAGTATAGATACTCATTTGTGACCAGAATTCTAAATTACTGCATAGAATAATTAACATATTTTTCCTAACTGTTATGCATTTACGAACTAAATAATTTGTGATTATTATAACTGATTAGAAACAGTTGTTGGTATCTATGTAATTTACTGTAATGTATATGCATAAGTATAAAGAGATTTTTTTGTTTACTTTGTTTCAGCCAAAATTGAGGAAAGACCTGTGAATGATGTTGTACTAAGGACCTAAGATAATACACAAAGTAAATATGTCATCTCCGGTAAGCCGACTGGATCAGGTTTACCGGAGCTTTGTTTTTACAAAATTTTTCTCAAGAGGATGGGGGTCCCCCGAACATTTAAGAAAACTCTTTGAGTTCCGCAAGTTGGTAGCCAACCGAGAAACATGTATGAAACTGGTTGACCCCAATCATGCCATATCAATTGACAAGGTGAAATTCGATGAATCTGGAGAGTTTAAGATCATCGATGGTCATTTTTTCAGCCCCCTGGCTCAGCATCTGCCAGGACTTCTACCGAAAGTTGCAGAGAATGCTTACTTTCAATTGATTATACCTGAAAAGTGGACTACACAGGATAGACCTTTATGTATCCACATGGCAGGTATGTCACAATGGCTTGTAGATGTGTGATTAAAAATGCTAACAGTGATTGAAACATTTATTCCTAAGAACTATTTTAATTTTGGCAGGGACGGGAGACCACCATTTCTGGCGGAGAAGAAACTTAATGGCCCGTCCATTGTTGAAAGAGCATGGAATTGCATCTCTAATAATGGAAAACCCATTCTACGGTCTCAGAAAGCCGAAGGAACAATTTCGATCTAGTCTTCTGAATGTTTCAGATATGTTCGTGATGGGAGGGTCCTTAATTTTAGAATCAATTGCAATTCTTCAATGGTGTGAAAAGGAAGGGTTTGGACCTCATGTTATGCACGGAATCAGTTTGGGCGGTCACATGGCGTCATTGGCTGCTGTTACTTGGGGAAAACCTATCTGTATCGTCCCGTGCCTTTCGTGGTCCACAGGTAAACAGTATAAATGCAATAAAAATCAATCATCAAAAAATGTATTTCCCCTGATTTGTTTTAATTGGTCCACAGCTTCTGGGGTATTCACACAGGGTGTCATGAGTGGAGCAATTGACTGGAAGTCTTTGGAATATCAGTTTTTGTCAGAAAATGTGTATAACGATGAGTTATACAAATTAGTTTGGAGTGATAGTGATGAAGCATATGTTGCTGGCAAGGATTTTGTCTCTCAATACGAAACGGCTCCAACCACCGAAGCCCCTAAAGCGGATCGAGAGAAGAATACTTTGTTCCAGAGTTTATCGGCATTCTTACGTGATCGGGGATTAATTAAAATCCTTCCAAGCTTCATGAGGTCAGTTTCACCACCGACATCCGTAGACTCGAAAGCAGGTGTTTTTTTAAAAATCTAAACCCAGTAGGATTTTTAATTGTTACTGTATTTGATAACAACAATCTGTTTTTGTACTAGGTGGAGATGCAGTAATAAATGTTGGAAATGGTTTGATTGGCAACACCAAGTTAAAAGTACAAAAAGAAGCAATTCAGTTTATGCGAGGTATGATTAATTCAAATCTAAGTAGGAAACTTCAGAATTTTGACAAAAAAGATCTTAAATTGACATTTTTCTGTATTAGGTGTAATGGATGAATTCACACATCTTTCAAAGTACTCAAAACCAGTTGATCCGGAAATTATCATTATTGTTGCAGCGATACATGATGGATATATTCCTAGAGAAGGTTACACATCCTTAGATTCATTATGGCCAGGTTGTGAAGTTAGATTTGTAGATTCAGGGCATGTCGCAGGATATGTTTTTCATCAAAGTGTGTTTCGAAAGTCTATTGCCGAAGCTGTTGATCGATATAGATTGAAATATAATCAAGACGGAACACTGAGAACTTCAATAAAGACTCAATTATGTACCACCACTGTGGATAAAGTAACAGAAGAATCTTTAGGTTATCAAAGTAAAATTTCTTCCTCCTCCGTGGATTCTTCACCGAGATTATGACACGATGGCAAAGTCTTTAGTTCTCGATAATTAAAACTATCGCTAAATCAGTAGGATACTTAATAAATCTTTCAAATTACAATCAAAACGGTGAGATTACACTAACGTACAAAAATACACAAAGGGTAGAGTCAACATTTAATAAATATAGGTATAGCTTGTATTTATATAAGTAAATTTAAGTAGGATTTAATTCTTTAAAAACTGTGTGCCAAAAGCTTCCTAACAAGGTTTTTTGATAAGTCATCAAAGCTCTTAGATGCAAATAACCCTTCTAGTTTTAGTAGAACCGTTAAGTGTTAAAAATAATTTTCATCGACCTATTCTTAATCGCAACGGCGCTTCCCAAAGAATTTGATTCTAAAATATAGAAACGATTTAATAATCTTATGTTACAAATCAATCTGTTTTGAAGACTTTTGCAGTCAAATTACTGGTCGCTAGTCAGTGTGACATTTGAGTAAATAATTGACTCATTAAATATATTAATAAACATTCAATCGTGTATATTTTTATTTTCCGGGCGTTTAATTTAATTTATAAGGGTTATGCATTATAGAGTGAATCCATACCTGAAATTCACTCACATCCATATTAATGTAGATCGAGAAAATATAAAGCAGAAAGTAAAGTTACTTTGGCTTAGTTTGAGGGCACCCTCAGCTCAAGATTAATAATTCTGGCATAAGCGTTGGACTTTCTTCGTGAGGCTCTCTTTATGTTTTGATTCTATGCTGTCTTAAGAAACATGCATCTTTGTACATAGTGTCTAATTCTACGATCTTTTCTGGAAGTAAACAAATGGGAGTGAATTGAATTCAAGTTTGTGGATGTGCCTGTGAACACGATGTACATTTTATTACTCAAATTGGTTCTCACCTCTTTATACATTGAAATCAATACAAACACTACAAATTACACTTGATTGACAATAATTGGCAATGCCTTAACTACTATCCGAAATTCCAAACAAGGTTATCGGTAATCCTATCATATCATATTGTGAAAGAGTTACTATGTATTGTAGGTGTAGTTTTTATTTACATGATTCAAGGCAGTACGGTACTGTACGACGCGCTTCAAAGTGCAGTCAATGATTTCTTAATTTACATACGGACAATACACAGCTATGATTTAGTATTTTTACTACATCGATGGTATAAATAAATCCAAAACGCTCAATTTACAATATCATGAATGAAACTAAAGATTGCATAGGGCAATAAATTTAATTACCTCACAAAAATTTACATATTTAGTCTACATGTTGATTGACTATTATTTTAATTATCATTGTCCAACGTTTTTAAGCCATGTTGATGTATTGCACATTCCACCTGCCATGTTCCCCTCTATGAATCCGTATACCTGTCTACCACTATAAACTTTTACTAATGTTCATATTAAATATAAATTGCTTAAGTAATTAATTAGTTTAATACTTTGATAAATACTAGCAAGTTATGGTCATATTCGATTTTTTATTTTAATAAGTATCATGTGGTACTGTATTAGTTTTGTACGCTATCTCAGCTTACAATCCTTTAACATACTGAATATTCAAAAGTAGACTATCAAAGCTGCTTAAAAAGCTTATGAATAAAAGGACAATCAAGAGCCGTAATTTTAATATTTAACACTGGAAAGGACATTTTTGTATCTTGTTTCCGAATTCGTATTTTATGATAACGTTGTGTTGAATCATATTTCTAATAATACCTTTGATACATGAGTTTAGTTTACCGGGATGTTAGTTACTTTCACGTTTACAGTTTAATGTAATGGGAACTGTCCCATTAATATTCTAAGGTAATTTTCAAAAGGGCATTTTTGGTTTTAAGGTGAATCCTTTTATAAACATACCATGACACCACAACCGTAAACCCAGAATTGAGATTACACGACTAGTTACTGGGAAAAATAAACTTGAAGAATCATGAATTAGAAAGATTAATCCTCTCAATAAGATAAGACTCTTAAGTATATCTGTATTTGAATTTGAAATAAATCCGAATCTACGACCGTTTACGAAACCAATGCAAGACTAGTATATAATTTTTACGACGTGCCATTATTACTAGAGTTGTGGATGTGGTGTTGATGATGAGGGTGACTACTGTTACCGTGCGTTGATGATTGTAGGTGATGATGATGAGAGAGATGATTGTTGTTATTTATATTGTTATTATTTGTGTGATTATTATTATTATTTAGGCTATTGCTGGAAGAGTGCAAAAGGGACTTAGTGGAAGCCCCCTGTAGTTGCTGCTGCTGTTGATGATGGGCTAGGGCTGACGAAGAGATCTTTGATTTCGGCTTCCGTTTCCTTGTTTGAATTCCATCTTTTCGCATTGCTAAGGGACGGTTAACTCCATGAAGCTTAAAGTATAAGCCGCAAGCGTTGCAAACTGGTTCTCCTTCATTATTCCGCCGCCAAAGTGTCGTAGTCGTCGTTCCACAATTTGTACAGCAAAGTCCCAGTCGTCTCGATGTCGCCTACCACATTTATTTTTCACATTTTAAACACCAATCTTTGATAATTCCATGTACGATTTCAGTATAGGAACAACCCCCGGCTAATAAGGTGAGACACTCTCGCTCAATAAAACTGTCTTCTGAGAGGACGAGACTATGAGACGAAGAGAGTGTCTCACCTTGTAGGTATGGAATCTATGTAGTTGAATGTCTGGAATGTCTTGGGTAGATTCAGCAAAGACTCATTTTATATTCATTGTACAGAGTAGTATAAGAAACATTCCAGAATTCTATGCACCAAAACTTTAGAATTCAATCAGGTGTAGGACGAACGTGATAGCATTTAGAAAAGGGCTGGACACCTAACAAATACGGTTAATGAATCAGGGGCGGATCCCTCAAGTTATCTCCTTATCAAATTCCGCGTTGGATGGAATTCATAGAGGAAGTACTGGGTGTTTCAGTGTAAGGCCTTTAAAATAATATTTCTCAAAAACGCCTCGACGAATTTTGTTCCGGTTTTGTTATTTGGGTAAATATTCATCGAAATGTCATGAAAAATGTATTTTGCGATCAGGAACTTGCAGACCAAGTTTTAGGACTAAATGTGCATGTTTAGAAAACCCCCACGGGTAATTTA
>JAQFYM010003298.1:0-19131 GCA_034694785.1 Agrenia bidenticulata | reverse complement strand
GCTACCTTTTTTTACTTTTCTTCTGGCTAGAAATACTCCTATCCATATCTGTCCACTGCTGCCTAACAAAAATCCTAAACGGTACATTTATCCCCACATCCTCTGGTTGTATTTCAGCAGTACACCCCCTTCAAATAGACAGCAAATATACTTTAAATTCTCTTAAAATTTTAAACAACCGGTTCTGCTGTATGTGCAGACATATTATCTAAAATCGAACAATTAATTTCCAGCAATCGGAATTCGATAAATGGATACAAAATTCGATTTATCCAGTCAAACAATATGCGTTGGTTTGTCCACGCCTTAATTTGCACCGCATACATAATCTCACGCAGTCCCTTTTAGACCCTATTTATAAACTCACTACTTATTCTAATGCTTGGAGTTTCTTTATAAATTAAGAACATTAGCAATTTTGTGCCGTCTGTGCAGCATGTTAACATCGCTGTCAGTCTCGCCCCTGAAAAATCTTGTTCCTGTTTGTTTACTGATTTTGACCCTTTGAATGTAACTGTCTTCATAAGAGGCATTTCATAATAGACCCCTGTTTGGTCCATGTTTAAAATCTTAACGTTTATTACCTGTTCTATCTTGTAACTGACTTTTATTTTCAATTCATAAACTCTATTTACTATAATATCATCTATGATACATGAATACCTAGTTGTTCTCGCAATGAAAAATCTTTTCTCTATAAAAGGCGTTATGTCCATTGTGTAAAACTATTGTAATTAGCCAACCTTGCTTCAGAGAATATTTCTTTCAGTCTGGAAATCATCATTATTACGGAAACACCTGCGTGAGCATCTCTTTTTTTTAATATATATTGGAACAGATCGATCTCATAATAAACATAGCAAGGTTTGCGGCCTTGGTGTGTTGTGCGTTTTGATCCCCCTTTGATATTTATCGCACTAATTTTTTTATTCCATTTTTTATTAGAAGACTCATTTATTTCGTATCTATATGCAGCTGAGTAATGTTAGTCTTTCTACTTCTTGTTCACTTAGGACTTTACGCTTGAAGCTCATTGTAAAATCATGTCTTACCATATACTTTATGATGTCATTAAAAAAAAGGCTACGACAACAACTACAAATAAACTTTTAAGGAGACCACGAAACCATTTTTACGGTAAATACATGCATTAATTGTTACAATTGACATATTGACAAGCATTTGCATTTGGAGCTGAGAATGAGTAGACTACGTTTTTCGTGATTACGTTTTTTTTTTGCCTGCAAAAAGTATAAACAATATGAGCAAAATATGCATAAAACTGCTTGTTTATATAATATCTAGCCTTAGGTATAATTTCAATTAGTAAGAATGTAAAAATATCTGTAATTAAAAAAGTAATAAATCAAGGGTTTCCGAAAAATATGGCCTTAAACCATATATAGCCATTTCTATATACCCATAATGACGGAAATACTTTACCATATTTTTTCCAGTTAATATTTGTTACCGATACAACAAGTTCCACCTTTTAACAAAAAAATGTTATCAAAACATATATCATTTAACAATAGTTTTGATCTATGCTATACTATTTCATTGTTTAACAATCTTTTTATGATTTCCTAGAATAAGAGAGTTTTAAAAATTCAGTACTAATAATTAGGAATACCATAATATCTAACTCATTATTATATATTTCGCAAATTATACACAATATATTCAAGAATTACATGTTTTACTATTTATAGTATAATTTTAAATAGATGAGATACATACACATTATATGTTTTTACAATTTTTATATTTTTTTATAGAAAAGGCAAAAAAAAAATCAATTTGGATTTTCAGCTATTCAGTTGCAAATTAGTATGTATTGAACAGTATAACATAGTGCTAAAATGACTTATCGGTTGCTTTGTAGATAAATTAATCTTTTCTAGTATATAATACGTGCACATTGGCGAAAAACCCTTTTAAAGTTCCTTAACAAAGTATAAAAATATATGAAACTTACATTTAAGTAATTTTAGCGTTCTAAATCTTTATATTGCCCAAAAAACATAAGTGCAAAGTTAAAAATTTTAAACTTGACTTTTAAGGCTGTAACCCTTTTTATATATTTTTAATGTATTTACACCGTAAAAAAATAAATTTAAGGGCAACTTACTATATTGGTCTTTTTAAAGCCAAGTTTTTGCAAGCTTTATATTTTTTTTGTGTTTTTAAAAGAAATAGGCGCACTTGCCATATTTTACCATAATGGCTATAATGTAGGAAATGAAAAAAAAAACCATATCCCAAAATATGGTCATACCATACTCGGACCCATAGACAAAACCTAATAGATTTATGTCTACAACTTATTAAACAATAACAAAAAAATATATAAAAGCTAAAATGTAAAAAACAAGTTATATTACCCGCTCCTCTTTTTTTAATGCGAGGTTTTTCAAGTATGTTATAGTTTGTGTTATTTTTAAAAATACTGTCAAAGTCTATATTTAAATCACTGCGTTTCGCAAAAAAAGGTGAATTGCGTCGCCAGACAGCGCTGTATAGACAGTTCTATATACCATTTAGCAAATTTAATCAAAATCTTACATATCAATTTTTTGTCTTATTAGGTAAAAGTCAAATAGACTTCGTGAAAATCTTTCCACATTGCAATTCTATAACATACAAGGTTACTTGTCATCATAAAATAATTTTTACTTTTTAGATGGTACGTATCGATATAAATTAAATGGTATAATTAAAAAAAAATATGGATTCAGTATCACTATAATCCAAACTTTTACCATATGAGTGCTTCAGTATTATTTTGACTTGTTAAAGTTTTATACCAAGCCGCTAAAAGTTTAGAACATCTTTCGATTTACTATTTTTACTTGTTACAATATGCATTTTCTTTTTATTTCACGACATAAAAGTTTCTAGAAATTTATATTACAAGGATAAGTCTTTATGAATAAATCTACTTTATGAATTTTTTCTGAAATTATAAACAACTTTTTCTAGTTTTTTAACCTTTATATGCAACTGTTTTGTATATTATTATATATAATTAGCAAAAAAAGGCACAAAAGATTCACATACCAATTTACAGATAAAAAAATGTTATTGAGGGTTAACGCTTTTTCTATTTTACACAATCCCTTGTATACATCATTGCTTTCGAAGCATATAGTACGATTTTTTACAAAACAATTTGTTCCAAAAACTTTTACGAAATATTGCATAAGGAATGATCTTCTAATAGCATAGAGCACAAAATATATACACCATATATTTTATGCACATTTCTTACATAAAACATTTAAAATTTAGTCTAAATATTCATTTTAAAAATATAGGCTTTATAAAAAAATGTCAATATTAAAATAAAAAAGTCTTTTAAGCTTGTAACGTTATTAAAATATATTTGCTAGTATCATACCCACGCAAAAATCCTGTTTATGACAAGAATTTTGTAAATTTTAAAAATTCTATGCAAAAACATACCATACTTTTTGTTGATGAGATCTTTTGCTAACCGGCCTATAAGTCTTTTTTAGCCCCAAGATTTCAACAAAAAAAGTATGTGATCTGACACTTAAAGGAAAACGAAGACTCTAAAATAAACTTCACATATAATTGGAATGTTTTTTTTTAATTTATAATGGTTTTTTCCCAGCGTAGAACATGATGATCATGCAGAGTATGCATCTCCATGATAATAATGATTAGTTTACAAAGCAAGCAGTATACTTTGTTAGCTTACACAAGGCCGCAATTTTGAAGCGCGCAGTGTCAGTTTTACCATAATGTAACAAGGATATTTAGTAAAAAAACGCAGAAATTAAAAAAAATTACTCAAATCAATAAATTTTTTTGTTTTGTAAATCAATAATATTAAATATACTTTTTTAGTGTTAGATGTTTTTTCTTTGATATAAGCTTGTAAATGGTCAAACTAAAAAATAATAACCTACTATTATTAATTAAGAAAAAAAACTTTCGGTTTATAAGAAATTTAAATGTTTGTAAACTATGCATGTTTAGGCATTTATTGTCTTTAAAAACCCTGCATTTATCATACCTTATCCCCAAGTTGTCAAGGAACCCCGGTACGGGCCGGCGACTTTAATGTGTAAGTAAAGTTATTATATGTACCTTTGCCAATCTTTTTATGTCTATAATAAGATTTAGTGTACCAAACAGCCAAAAATTTCAATTTTTCATAGTAAAAATATTTTTTTTGACGAATTTTTTTTTGAAATATTAGAAATACTCCAAAAAAACACTATAGTTATTTTGGTATTTTTTTATAAATTTTGACATGATTGCTCTAAAAAAAACTGCTGACAAGGTAGAAAAACTTGCGAGAATTTATAAATCAGTGAGCTTTTGACACAAACTCGACATTTTTAAGGAAAATATGTGTTTAAATTTACTTTTAAAAAGAATAATGCTAAACATGAAAACAAAAATGTAGAAAAAATTAGTTTATTCTGGGCATATTACTTTTATATTACATTTTTACTCCACTCTTATTTATATTATTATTAATATAAACTCAAATGGCAATAAAGTTAAAATGAACCTGCAAAAAACTTAACAATTTAGTCTTTAAAACCAAAAACAAATTAATGCGTCAATAAAATAAGTTTTTTTTTTGCTTATGATTTTAAAGAGTTTTTTTTTGTCTATTCATAATGAAATAAATTTAAAAAGAGCAAATATAGGAAAATTTATATAGATTTGAACTATCCGATATCTGTTTTTTATCTTTTATCATGTTGTTCTATTTTTATAAGTATTGCAGATAATTACCAAATACGTCGAGTATGATTTCATACCTAATCAGTCTGTTTCAAAACGGCATATTTCAGTCCAAAAACGTTAAGATGTCATAATATGAACGGTTTGTGTTCGATTTAGTGAGTTAAATATAGACAAGTCGAGTTTGATACAACATTTTTTAGGATGATTACAACAATGTCGAATATATCACAACCTTATAATAATTAATCCGAAATATCAGATAGAATACCAAAATAAAATCTATTACAAATTATTTGATTTATCCATTATAAAAAAAATTAAATAATCTTGTATTACAAAGAACCTGTATAATATCTTACAATGCACGTTTTTAATCATAAAAAATCCGTCACATAAAAAAAAATATGCTTAAGTAGAAAACAGCGTGTATACATCGTTAAGAACAATAACACGAGAAAAAATAAATTTTTTCTTAAAAAAAACAAATAATTTAACATTTATTTGCGCAAAATTTTGCTGTTGCTATAATATAAAAAACAGCGCACAAAAATTTAAGAATGATTTACATAAAACAGTATAAAGTAAATAATAGTTTCAAAAAACTGATGTCTCAAAATTGCGGCATATAATGAAGTAACATTAGAAATTCAAATTTCTTTGGGAACCCCTGACGAACAAACGTAAAAAGTTTTTCTTTTCTCTTTTCTCTTATTGAATTTTTTACTTTATCCCAGTGCCCATTTTAAGACCAAAAATGAAGATTTGATAATAAATTTGCATTGCTAGGATTTAGAGACGAGTTAGATTTAAATGTAATTTGCAGCCTTTTTTTGATTTCTTTGATTATTACCTATTCATGGTTAAAAATTCTCTAACCATAATTATATGATGATCCTACTTCTTTTATAAATACTTTAATTTGTATATACTGTGAAATCCAGAAAGTAACCAGGGTATTGATTTTTAGACAAAGTGCGAATTTTTTTTCTAATTTTCGTATTCAATTTAATACAACAATATTATCACGAATAGCTTGCTTTCCTTTTTGTTACGGTAACAATTTTCAATACCAAAAAATTAATTGAAGTTATAAAATATCTAAACTTATCTGTTCAAAAAAAAGATTTTCGGTTAATTATGGTACTTTACGTTTTTTGTTTCAACCTATTAATAAATTTTATTGATTTGAATCACCTAGTTCCTATTTTTTCTTTTTCCACTGTTAATATTGATCTTCAACATAATAAACAATATAATCATCATGTTCACCATCATAATCATCAACAAATGTTTCATATTTATATTTTTGCTTTTCATCATCGCTTAAAATAACAGGATGGGATAGATCCGGTTCTTCAACATCCTGGCCTTCTTTCATATTTTCGGTTCGGTTTTCATGTGACGCTGTTGCACTGGATTTACTGGATTCTTCGGAGAGTAAGTATATATCGGTCTCAGTACCATCATCTGTATTTATTTTCTTGTACCTTTCCTCATGAGTTATAATCGGACCGTGACTACCGTGTATTTTGTATTCGTGTCCTCTATAAGGAATATACGACTGATTAACTTTGTCGTTTGAATGTAATCCACTTTTTCCAGATGCAGAGTCGGTACCCGATATATGATCTTCTTCATCATGTGCTGGCATTGTTAGTTCATCGTCAATGTTTGTTTTTACTGCAGGTGGGTGGCTATAAGCGAACCTATGAAGTGCTAGTGGAGCATTTGGAAATCCCGTGCCATTAAGGCTACTTACTTGATGTATTTGTTGAATTGGATTGGCAGGGGTTAGTGCAATAGGATTAAATAAAATTAGTAAAGAACAAATCATTATAAACGTGAAAGATTTGCGTTTATATACATGTTTTTTTTGCAATTTTCTAAGTATAATTGATAAAAATAAATTGTTTTTAAATTAAATGTCTTAATTTAAAGTCGAAAAATGTCAAATTTTTTTATAACGTATGATAAAAGGAAAACTGCCAACTAATTTCTTTAATTAAATTTGATTCATAGTTGTAGTAAATTTATAAATATGTTGAATTTGTATTGAGGAACAGACTATTTACATTTAATATTCGCAAAAGCTCATAAAATTGTTTTTATGACTTATTCAAAGATGCTAAAACAAATATGATAGACCTATCATTTAAACATTTGAATAAAAAACTGTTTTCCCTTGTTTTTTATAATACGGTTTTATGCACTAATTATGCAGTTTGTGTTGCATTTAACAATTAAATTAGACGAAAAATATTATTAATATCACAAAACCAATTTTACATAAAAAAAGTTATCATAAAACTGCCTTTTTTAATAGATGAAACCAAATACTCTTTGGCCAAAATATAAAAGATAATTGTTTTGTTTTTATTCTATTCATTTTGGAAGTCATAGTAACATGCTGAAACTGTATTTATAACATCATTAATATTGACAGGTTAGAGTTTTACTTCGATAATAAATAAATATTTAGAGGTGTTAATGTTTTTTTCATATGATATTTATCAATAGGGATCTTGGTTCTCCGATACAAGAGGCTTCACTTTCAGGGGGTAACAAATAAATAAAGGTGGAAACATATATAACAGAAATTTGGGTAAAATTGTAGTTTAGTCCCCCCTTCTAATCTAGGGGTGAAAACATGTTAAAAGAAAAAGTTAAATAAACAAAAAAAATGCATAAATAGCGCAATCTATTCAAAAATAACTGTAATATAGTAATACATAACCCTATCTTTAACCGAAACCCTTTTAACCTCACTAAAACCCTTACCTTAGAATACGTCGACACAGATCCAATGGGAAAAAGGTTACATGGAATATGTCTTTAATGCAAATTAATATGTAGATGACCAGAGATCAGCGTTGCCAATTTGTTTTTTTTCAAACCAGATTATACTTTTCTTGGGTTTTTTAATTCTATAAAAAAACCATAAACCAGATTTGGTTTTTTTCCATTTTTCTAAGTTTTTTACAAAAAAAAAACTTTGTATATATACAAATCCCTGCAGTGAGGATTAACTGCAGGCATAAATGTTTTTTCTTTATATTTTTTTATTATATTATTTAAGTTTTATACTTAAATTAAAATTTATTTTACACAGATTTTGTATCTAGAAAGTCAAGACTTCTTGTTATAAAAATTTACAAAAATGTTTTATATTTAGAAAAAATTATTTTTTTCTAAAAAATAACTTGCCCCCTGGATTATTACTTAGTTTAACATATCCAATAATAAAAAATAACTTATGTCAAAATATTAAAAATAGTAAAAATTTACTTGGCATGATTTTATTTCGAGATTTTGTGATCTCTTATTTTGCCTTGATACTTACTTGTCAAAAATTTTTAAAAGCGCATTAGTTATAAATTAATTCATTCTAGTGCTCAATAAACTCTTTATATACCAAAGGCCTATGCGAATTCCTTAAAACTCTTGTATTTTTGTTTGTTATTGTCTTAAGTGGGGGTCTAATTTTTTCCCTCTAAAAATATAAATGTTAAAATTGAGCAATAAAATAAAAATAACATAACATAAAAAACCACAAACACCAGAAATATAAATATACAAAATATAAATATATTAAAGATAGCGTATTGCCCCAACCATGGATCCCAGCTCGAACCCCCATTGTGTCAGTAGCGTAGCCAGGAATTTTGGAAAGAGGGGTAGTCTGTATTTTTTTACAAACGCTTAAAAACAAAATTTTTACTATACATATGTTAGTTTTGTATTTTTGGGAATATTGCGTTTTAAATTTTTTTAATTCATTTTTAATTTTTATAAAAATGACTGCACCAAAAAAAGACCCCCCTTGAATTTAGGCGCAAAAAAAATTGGGAAGGGGGTGGGGTTGCCACCTCCACATCTGTTCCCCCTGTTTACGCTGCTGCATCGTATATCTGTTTTAATTATCAAAAAGATAAGATTTAAGCCCTAAAATGAATAGAAATATAAAATTAAAAAAATTGATCTATTTTTGTTCAAAAATATATGTATTTATGGATAATCTAAAACGTAATTCCACTATATAACAATTAAAAGTGGTTTTGGATTTTATACAGCCATTTTTTTAATTCTGGTTTTTTCTGTTTTTTTTTTATTTTTTGTTTTGGTTTTGACAAGTTAAAAAAATCTGGCAACCCTAGCAGGGTTTCCAAAAAAAAAATTCCATATACCATATATAGGTATACAATATATGGCAATAATGGTGGAAAGATTTCTACCATATTTTATCATATACTAATATAAGGAAAATCGGAAAAAATTGAGTTTTTAGGCATAATAAAAGCAGAATAAATTATAAATTATGCAAAAATATAAAACCTACGGAAAAAATGTTTTTTATTTTTAATAGCTTGACTAAAAAATATATTAACTCAGTAATATATATGGCTTGAGAAATTCATCGGAAACATAGTAAAATATTTAGAAAGTGTCTGAAATGTATCTTAAATAAATAAAAGGTTACAAAACTTTAATATACCTAGATACCACTGCTTTATACTTTTATACACACAGAAAAGTGTTTTTTATATACTCTGGCAACCCTAGTAGAAAAAAACCATTGAACTATAGTCTTTTTAGGCCCTAGGGTTTGTTAAAAACACTAGAAACATAGTTATAATATAAACAAGCCTTTAAAGTCATCCCTTTGGTATTTCATAACCTGATTTTGCCTTTTTTACATTCTTGGTCGATTATTTGCAATTATGCAAATTTCTATTGTTTTTTTCCAAGCCCTTAAAATATATTTTCGATAAAAAATATATTTTCCACAAATTATATTTCCCCAAGAATATACATTAAGGACTAAAAGTACAAATTTTTGACTTTTGGGCTGAGAAATATGGTAATACAATTATTGCCATTATTGCAATAATGGTGGGGAGTAAAAAATAATACCCCCATAATATTGCCATACCATATTGCAGAGCCCTGTAGATGACTCATTATGAAACTTAAAATAAACTTAACTTTATATTTTTATCAACATTTTCATTCCCACTCTTAAATCAGGGCAACTTTTTCTTTGCCACAAATAGAAGGGGGCTAAATAACAGATTTGCCGAAATTTAGTATAGAAAAGCACTTTTTGGCTAATATTGCAAAAAGAGGTTTGTTGTTATTTTATAATGAAAAATATGTCTTTTAATATCTGAGTATTCATTGATATTCTCCTATTGGTCTATTCATAGGGTTTTTTGTTCTGTAGCTGAACTCGGAAATAAAAATAAACATATTATCTCTAAAACTCCATATCTGCTTCGAAGTTTATTTTGAAAGTGGGACCATAAATTTTCAATGGTATAAGTGTATTGTTCCTCTTCATTCTTGGACCCCGCTGAATGATTTAAAACCTTGTGTTGCATTCCTAATGTTTCGCATGCTCCCGGGGGTCCAGCCCCAAAGTTCCCCGGACCAAAGTGCCCCGGACCAAAGTATTTCCGGACCAAAGTGCCCCGGTTCAATCATGCCACGGCTCAAAAATGCCCAAATCCCTAGAAAACATTTACAAGAAACAAACTAACTGCAGAAAAAATTAAACGATTAAAATATCGTACAAAAATAAGAAGATAAAAAAATATAAGCAAACCAGCATGCTAGAAAAATAGAAAATTTTGAAAAAAAATCTAGAAAATGATATGGATAAAACGAACAAATATCCAATCGAATAATATATGAACAAAAATAAACTCCGTTTTGGGAAAATAAGACTTAAATATTATAGAGAAAAACACAAAAATAACTACACTTTTTCTTATATACAAAAATACCAATGCGTTTCATAGAAGGTAGCAAAAGTACCCAGATTTTTACTAAAAATACAAAAATACCACTGAAAATGCGTTAAATTTGAGATAATAATCGATTTAAACATGCTATATAAAATTCTTAATCAATTAAAATTATCAAAAGAATTATAAAGTAAACAATACACAATCCTTCAACTAACAAATTATTGATATTACCCAAATATCGCAAATATATGCTCAGGCCTCCCCATTTTCATGCAAAAAAATAAAAAAAACATGAAAAAATAGAGTGGAAATAAAGATTTGATAGCACCTTCTAATACTCGACTCGCATTTTAAAGACAAATGTTGATTTAATGCAAAACTTAAGCCGATTCTTTTAAAATGGTATCAAAAATATAATCATCCACGGTTATAATAGCCGTTTTATTAATCTTTAATTATTACCCCTGTATTTTTGATTTATTTGTCATGTAAATTTCACGAGGCCAATGCATTTATTTGCGATATGCGGAGAATATCGATATTTTGACAGTTAAAGGAGTAGCTTGTTGTTTACTTATACTTCTTTGATAATTTACGTTGTACATAAATTATATGTAGCTTTTTCAAGTGAAAGTTATTGCAAATTTCACGCATTTCATAAGTAATTTTGCTATTTTTTAATAAAAAGGGGTATTTTTGCTATATTTTATGTTTAAATGTTGATATTTTTACAATCTTCTACATAATGCATTAGTATTTTTGCAATATAAATATATACGTGAATATTTTTTTATAAACCCAAATACTAAAAGATTTATATAGCTTAGGAAAATTTAAAAAAATATTTTAAAAAGAAAATAAGTTTAGTTTATTTAGCACGTAAACGTCAATAAACTAATAAATGAAAAGGTTGGAATAAATGGGTATATTTAAAAGGTAATGAGGGTTCCTAAGTTTTTAAATGATGCTAGTTTCTTTGCAAAACAGATTAATAATATAAAACCGAAAAAACCAAGCAAAAGCGTTTTTTTTTCAATGCGACGAAATAGTATTTTCATAGAAACAGAACCAATTAAATGTATTAAGAAATAAAAATAAATCAGCATAATGTTTTATTTAAGCTATTTTTTTATAGAAGTATGTATAAACCTTAGCCTAATGATTTTTTTTTACATTAAACAAATATGACTTATTTATACATTACCCGAAAAAATAGGTGTATGAATGATATAGCATTAATAAAACACAAAATGGGTTTTATATATTTAGTTTGACTTCTGGATTTTGCTTTAGTAAGTTTTTGCAGTATACGAAGCAAAAAAAAAATGAGTTCAATTATCTGCGTAGCATTCAATACAGCAATGAAATCACAAGTGTGACGTAAAAATAAAGATTTAAATGATTATGGATGACTAAATAAAAGCGATAATTGCAATATAAGGGCAAACAAGGCAACTATATATAAGCTTTTTTTTAAACTGAAGGTTGGCCTGGATAGGATTTTCATGAAAACTATGCTACAAATTTGTTTTTTTTCTAGCCTGATGTAATATTTTATTTGGGTTCCACGACGAAAAAAAGTATTTTTCAGTAAATATTTACATTTATGTGGTTAAAAAAATTACTATCTAGCATCAATAATAAAAATATGAACATGTATTATAAATATTTTCTTTTCTTTTGCTTGTAAACAAACAAAATGATCACAACAACCCCGCTATTTACATAATGGCAATTGTCAGTTATTTTCCGCTAGATTGTGTTCTAAATTTTGGTGGATATTATTATAAAGAAAATTATGTAATCTAGTCATTAAATCTAAAAAATTTTGTTTTTTATTTATCCCCCTTTTCTATGAGACGATTTTTTTGAATAACTGGGGTCAGAAATATGCTAGGTTCAATTTATAATAATACCATTTATAGACATCATAAAAATGAAAGAAACAATACAGTGTTCTAAAAATGTAGAACATCGAGTTATACTGCACGTTAAAAAACAAAAAAATATGAGCGCTGTACCTATAAATCAGATTCATATAATCATGAACACATCAAAATGATACTTTTAACTTGCAGTACAAAACAATTATTATAGATTTTATTGTTTTAAATTTACAGAAAACTGGTCTTTCGATTTGCAACACAGATGTAAAAAATGGTACGCGAGGGGACGAATTGATACAGAGGTATCATCTGCAGAGTTCCATTATTCGTCGAAATGCAAACTAATAATACGCGAGGGAATCCAGTAAAAATGCGGATGATATAATTTAAAATAAGAAACAACTCGATCCAACTCTTTTTCGATTGCTTGATTAGGATTGTTTTTTGTTTTATGTGAAATTTGTTCTTGATGATTTGCTTATAATGGGTGTTCCAGAGTATAAAGATAGATTTATGCAAGCGATTAAAAATAAATATGGATCGAACAAACAAGTCATCGACAAGTGATTTTAAACAATTATATATAGTTTAAGGAAAATTCTGTGTGCAGGTCTTCCTATTAATCTTTTGTTTATTAAAGGAAAATTGGAAAATCTATATACAAAAATTTTCAGAATTATAAAGGGTCTTTTGATCTTTTTTGGAATTAATTTTAGGCCTTTACAGATACTAATAGATTATGAAACCGCAGTCTACAACGTGATAAAATCTGTTTCCGGATATAAAAATTCTGGTTGCTATTTTTACTTTGGTCAGGCTGTTTGGCGGAGAATTCAGGCATTGGGTCTAACTGAGCGTTACAGTGAATGTGGATTTTTTTATAATTGTGTTGAGCACATAGCAGAATTACCCCTAGTTCTTATAGAAATATGTATTAATTACTGGGATTATACTGTTCTCCAGTGGAATGAAAGTCATTTACGCGTAGATAATGTGTTTCAGTATGTTTTCCAAAATTGGATTTTTAACCAGAGAACATTGTTTTGCTGATCAGTTAAGAATCATTTTCGGGATATTTGAGGACATACTAACAACGCTGCTATGGGGTTTCTATCTTAGCCGAATAAAATTATAAACAAAAATAACGTTTTGCTTTCTAAACTTGTGGATGTTTTCAAAAAAGATATACAGAGATGTAATGATAAAGAGTTAACGCGCTTAATATACGGCGAGTTACCCAAAAATAGAACAAAATGTATATGTGGAACAAGATAGAACGCGTGTAACATTGTGGGAGAAATTATAATAATAAATCGATTTTAGTGATTGAACTTCTAGTGGGAGCAAAGAATTCAATAAGACATAACATATAAGTGATTAAAAAACTAAAATATAAAAATCTTTTTGCTTATTGATAGATTTTATTGCCTTAAAAATAACGTTTAAACATTGCGTTGCCTTGACAACAATCAAAGTGTTAAGTTTTTAACATATTAATTTACTATAAAAATTTATTTTAAATGACTTTAGCCAGGGATTTGGTTTTATATAAATACTGTACTGTAAAAATATATTTAGTTAAAAGTCGATACAAAAAGGACAGGTGACTATTTTTTTTGTGAACAAATAAATGAGTTCTAATTATTAACAAAAAGTATTAATGCATTTTATATAGTGTTTTGTACAAAATTGTTTATAATAAAATTTTATATAGCTAACTTAGCTTAAAAATGTATTTTAGAATAAATTTTGCTTTTTTGGTACATATTAAAGATTAAGCAAGCAAATAGTTTGGTTTATCAAATAATCATTAATAAAAGCATATAAATGCTTATATATATTAGTAACATCTTTATGTGTAAAAATTTCTCGAAAATTGATCATATTGCAGTAAAATAACATTACTACAAGTCCATTTTTACTAGTTATATATTATTTTTTATTTTATCATAACTCATTTTTTTTTCTTTACAAAAAAAAAATCAGAAAGCAAAAAAGCCATCATTAATGTTTTTACTTAAGATTTAGTGAAAACTAATGCCGCCTCTTATTATATCATTTTTGATAGATAGTTTATAAATATAGCAAAAAAGTCATTTTCACTGCGATTTTCAGTTATATTTGCTCTATAGGTGTGCGTAAAAAACATTCTATATGCTAATACATATTTTTGTGCAATTAAAGAGATATGTCCTGTCTGTCATCTACAATAATAATTCGACAAATCATTATTATTAGCACTTGAACTTTTGTATTTTTTTTAATATTGTTTGCATGTTTGGTGGTAATATACTCGTCTTCGTTTTTTCGATGATAAAGTTATAAAGTATTTTTTTACAAACAATAGAAAGAACAGCATTTTTTACATAAAAAACAATGTTCTTTAACATAAAAGTTCCGAGTTTTTTTTTATTCATATTGCAAGAAATTCCTATTTTTTTTCTATTGATTTTGAGTTAGAGGAGTCAAATATGATTTTAATATTTTACATTTTCACGTCAATACTTGTACATTAAAACGTTTCAGATTTTCTTTGCATAGAAAAATCTACAATAAAAAATAAAGTACCGCTTTTTAATGTTTATAGCTGTTTATGCTATATGGCTTTGTTATATTGTTATACAGGTCTGTTTTTTTTGTTTATTTATGGGTCAATATCTTATCAAATTTTACTTTTTCAACTGATCGTCGTTCTTATTAACGCAGTATCTACGTAAACTTAATCTTGTTGTGAAATTCTTTTTCAGATATCAATTGATCCTATTATTTCTTAATTATGGGTTAAATGATCTCTCTATATTTTTTTTTATTTAGGAAAATTGTAAATTTATGTCATAAATGTTGTCATTTAGATTTACATGCATATGTTTATATATATCAGATTTTGTTTTATTTTTTTCTTTAGTACTTTTAGCACGTTATCTTACTTACTTTTCTTATAACATTATTTAGTTATTCAAATTTCTAGCAGGAAGTCTTCTTCAATATACTGCTATGATGTATTGCTGTATGATGGCATCCAATTGCTATTACCTTCTTTTTTTTGCTGTTTTTTTTTGTATTTTTTTACTTTCTTTTTTGAACCGGGGCACATTAATCCGGGGCACTTTGGTATGACAAAAACTTGAATCTAGGCCACATTCGTTCGACCCACTTTGGTCAGAGGCACTTTAAGCCAAGCACATTGATCCGGGGCACTTTGGGTCGCCACGGCTCCCGGGTATGACAAATGCACGTCTGAAATTAACATCGTAGTGGTGTGTATGTTTCTGCTTATTATTGTCCTCATCGTAGCTTTCTTTTGAATCGGCACCTTTACAGAATAAACCTGACAGGTTCTCTTTCCTTCCAAATCTGTCAACAATCAGGTTACCCTGGCATTTCATTATAGTCTGCAGAGAAAATTTGTATCAATCGACTTTAGAGCTGCGCGTTATAATTTTTTGAACTCCCCGACTTCCACCACCTATCATTTTATATAGTTTTTCAATTGCCACATTTAGGAATTTTCGTTTTGCCGCAATTATTGATTTATCAGTTGATTGAGATTAAATTTATAATTGAATAATTTCTAAGATTATTAATAAAAAAATTTAGAATAAGCAGATAGCGATTATATGAAAATTTTGGTTTCTCCAGGACAGTGTTTATGGTAGTGAAAGTGTTCTTCTGCACTTACAAAAACGTATTGAAATACAAAATTGACTTTGTAATAATATTTACTTGCATATCATCCCCACATATATATGTTTTACTAACAGAAAGTATGTCATGGTTTTTTAAAAACTTGCAGACTCTTGATTTTTACTAAAATGATGGGATACATCTTAAAAAAATTCATTTTTAGGTGATATTAAAGAAGCTCAAGTATATATTAATATATTGGAACGCCAAATTAGTAATGGCTAGTGTATATTAAATAAGTTTTAGATATAAATTAACAGAAAAAACTTTTTTTCAAAAAAATAAATTATATACCAAAGTTTTAATTCGCATAAATTTGAGATAGTAAAAAAGAAGAGCAAAGTTATTAATTATCGCCAAGATCATATAAAAATTTGATCAATTAGTTTTAGAGTTATAATTGAAATTAATATAGATATTTAAAATCAATAAAGGTGTCAAAAAAAAATCTTTGTTCTTGATATTTTAACTCGCATTTATTCACATAGGTTACAAAAAACCGATCATCGGTGATATATAGTTAAAAAAAAACTTGCAGACTAATGTCAAGGTGATAGCAGTGCTTCCGAAAAAATAATTTAAAAGTCTACATATAACCATATAATGTATAGACATTATGTATGGAAATTTTTTACCCAAATTTTTTGGTTTTTATGTATTTTTTTTTTCTAATACATGAGTATATGTATTTCTGCAAAGGTATGATTTAAAAATATCAAAAAGTACCATTATCGAAAAATATGACGATTAAATTGTAACAAATACTAAAAGTAGACTAAATATATGGTACTAAAGACAACAAAATAAAAATATAATTTTTAAATGTACATTTTTAGCTTTATATGCGTATCGAGTATTTTCTAGAACCTACAGTAAACACATAATCTTTATACAAGATTACGTAATATATTGTTTTTATTTTTATATGTGTTTTACAAAAAAGAACAACTATAATTGAAAAAAATAGACAGTGAAAAATCTTTATGAATTCCAAAACCAAAGCAATAAAATAAATTTTAATGTTAAATTGCAAACTTATTTACAAAAAACGATCTTATATAAGGCAATTCATAGAAAACATTATGGTCAAAATAGAGGTCGGACATACAATCAACTGTCAAATTAATGCCTGTTTATATTGAAACCGGTATAATAGGCATCTTAGTTATATAGAGTGTGATGGGTCTTATATTTTCTCATAGTCAATATTATTGAAATTTCCTTTATAATTCTTCTGCGTGATAGCCACTTAAGGCATTTTTGCCGTTTCACCTAACGAAGCGTCCCCTTTTAAAACAGAAAAAAATCTTTATACACAATTTTTGAACAATCTTTGAGATAATCTGCATTTGTTTTCTCAATTTTGGTAATTTTAAAATTTTATTTTTTTTTTTTCGTAAAAACCCACAGGGGTTTTAAACTTTTCGTGTTTACTTACGCCGTTTAAAGGTTGAATCGACTATAGGTCGAAAAAAAATTTATTTTTTTTTGCTTGGGTTGACCCATAGGTAACTTTTTGTCGGATCTAAAAAAAAAAAATAAGCATTAAATTATAAACCTATAGGTAAAAGAAAAAAGTAGTGTAAAAAAGTAAACATCACCTTAGATGGTCCTTTTGTAAATCAAGCCTGAAGCAAGGTCCCTTTATATTTAAAACTAACATAAAACACGCTCTGAGCCATCGCACAGACAGAAGACATTTTGAACTCTATTCTTTGTGTACTTATTTCACTGTTTTTTGTTAAATTGACTCAAATCTAAAGAAAACGGGACAATGATTTAAAATATAAAAAATTCATATCCTTTATGCTAGAATTTGCTCTTAAATTATGTCAAGCAACAAAAAAAAGATCCTAATATAAATAAGCTAGCAAACATATGGTAGTTAATGTCGACGGCTCTAAAAAATATGGTTTTATAATTTCTTGTTTTTTGTATTGTTACAATATATTATGATTATTTAATCAATATTGAACAATATTCTTTCATAAAACTAATAACGGCCCCCTGTATATATAAATACAGTTTCTTTTTTTTTTGGGGACGCTTCTTAAGCAATAGGGACACAAAAAAGTATAATATACGTTTTTTTAGAAAAAACAATGGAAGTTTTTTTTTAGAAAAAACAATGGAAGTTTTTTTATTATTAGTCAAATTACATCAAAATTGCATTCTACAAATAGTGTAATTTGAATAATTTGACAAAAAAATTAATTATTAATCTTGTCTTCAAATTGCGGATTGCCTAACTATACACGAAACTATATTTTGGCAATCAGTTTACATAAACAATTGTTTTTTTATTTTGTAATTACCAACTACGTCAATGTTTATTTTTTTTCTTATTATGTCTCATAGTCGTTTTTTTTATATTTTAGTCATTTGTATGCCAGTTGAAAAGTTTAGAAATATGATACATAATGGTTTTTATATTTATGGATTTATACCGGTAAAAAGCTGTTCGTAACACAAACAAGCATAAAAGATAACCCCTGTACTAATTGTTTTGTACAAAACACAAGCTTTTTATACTAAAATTGTAATATTATAAATTATATAAATTTTAAAAAATTTTCATTTTTTTATAGAAATATTATACATTTTTTAAGGTAAACTTGCTAAATGAGCCTAGTTTTTTTTTAATTATAACTAGGGCCCCCAAAAAAGAGTGCATTTTAGACTAACTGTAATGACAAAGATGTAAAACCAAATCCACTTAAACAACTATACAGATATATATATTATAAATCTGACCGCAAAAATGTAATTTATTTATATCACTTTTTATCCATAGAATTTCAAATTCATATATCTAATTTTCTACCCTGACTATTGAAGGGTAAGGGGTGCATTTATATTATTTAAAGAGAATAAAAGATTACAATAAACTCTATAAAAACATTTTTTTTACAGTTATAGTCGTAAAATCCATATATTATCACTATTAAAAACTTTTTTGTATTTTTTCGTGTACAAATAATGCACTGTTGTGCATTTCCAACTTTTATTTGCTACCATTGGCATCAAAATCATTGTCATCCCATATAATGACAAAAAATCTAAATACAAAACCGGCAAAAAATAGT
>JAQFYM010003297.1:0-19134 GCA_034694785.1 Agrenia bidenticulata | reverse complement strand
AAATTTTTTTATAAGTGTACCGATTTAAGCTTGTTTAAAATATGTCTGCATATAATAGAACCTAACAAAAAAAAAAACACACAACTCTGCTTAATCTGTTTATGTAAACCTCTTCTTTTAACCTATGTAATCCCTGCACCTATTTAAGAACAAATACCTTTTTTTAATAATAACTGATAAGTCTGTATAGTTCATTACAGATTATAAAAAAATCGAATTAACAAAAAATATTTTACGTAAAAGTTGTATTATGTTTTTTTAATGGATCACTTCTTTTTTTTGAGATATATAGCAAAGTTTACAAATCATAAATTTATTACCTCAATGTAAATGCGAAGCGCTTTTTTACTATAAATAATAACATCGTAAAATGTGTGAAATTTCTTGTTATTACAAATGTCTGATAATTATTTAAAAACTTCAACCAACGAAAGTTTACTTTATAATACTTACTTACAAATATTTTAGTTTTCTACTACCAAATACAACAATTAGTGCAAAATAAAAATGTTATTATATTACGTAACAATTCCATGTAAAACTGTATTCGAAAAAAATACTGCGTGATTGTACGTTTTCTCAAAGTGGTTTTGCACTTTTTATATCCAAGTAATCACAAAAAAACAAAAACTGGTCTTAAAATGTAAAATCTTGTGAAATTCGTTGGCTTGTAGCAATTTTCGACCCTGGGGCAGTACGCAATGTTACAATCACAAAGCAAATGCATACTATAACAGTTTTACTAAGTTTTACATACGCTTTTATGTATAAATAAGCTCTGTGTGTGCATATAAAAGGTTGGTTTTTGCATCAAGAATCACTTTTTAAAGTAATTTCTGGTATAACAAGTCGAAAATCCATTTTTAATGCCAGGTTATCAGCGCGCTACGAACGTATACTTCGTTTTGGTATTTTGTTGTATACCAAAACATTATATACATTTTATTTTCAAAAAAATAAAGCCATATGTAAAAATTTTGTTACAAAGCCAATTTAAGAAAAAATTGGCAAAGTCTTTGTAAAAAATTATCGACCACAAAAAAAAACACACCAGTCATATACAAAAAAAAAATATCTATCGTTCTATCTATCTTTACTTTTTTATTTTTTTTAAAGTTTATTTTAAAATATAAAGAGGCGTTTTAGATATAGTCTAACGCTTAAAACAACTTAACAATATACTCTTTAGTTAATCAGCGTATTTGTAATTGTTTAAACAACTGTTGTAATAATTTCAGAAATGCTAGTATAGTTTTAAGTAATTAACGCATGACATTATAGCATTTATGTACAGTGATACTTTACAATAAAATCAACGTAAAAATACAAGAATAATACAAGATTTTGTTCTTTAAAAACTAACTAGTTTTTCTACAATTAGAATGTCTATATTGCCATTTAAAAGGTTATACATTTAAAAATCAGGTAAAAAAATGAAATCAAAAAGGTGCCAGAAATTAAAATGAAAAAAACTATAGAACAACAATGGTTAATTTTTATTTTGGTATAGGTATAGGTAGCCTGACGGCATTTTTTGAGTACGAAAATACAATATATGTATATAAATCTCACAAAAACTATTTTCAAAATGTCGGTTTTTTTGCCTGTAAATAAATTGACAAAAAATATAACTCATTGTATAAAAACATATATTGTCGTTTTCTGACAATCTTGTAATAAATCAGTGCATAAATAATTAACGTTCTGCAAATAAAATATTTACACATTTATAAATTTACAAAACAACTGTTTAAGTAAAATTCCTTGGTAAAGCATTCGACAGTACAAGCCTATCCATGTAAGAGTTAAAATTAGGATTACGGCACATTGATGACAAGAGAAAAAAAATTTTTTTATATTAATTATTGTATATATTAGGATTTCTAGACAATAACTTATTAACACTATATTTTTGTATTTCTAGCAGTAAACTTGATAGAGAAAATATTTTTTCTGTTATAGGTTGTCACGTTTAGTTGCGTCTCGTCTATCTGTATTTTTTTTGGGGGTGGTTCTGCACAAGATTGCGAAAAATTAGCCCTTACAAAAAATGTAAATTTTGTAACCATGTGCCAACATTTGCATATAAGTATACAGATGATAAGTTTGAAAACTTAGTCTGCAGATTTAAAGTATTATTTGCATGAAAACCCACAAAAAAAATGTTGAACTTTTGTTTTTTTTATGACTCAACAAAACAATATCGTACAAAAAATTATAGCTTATCTTAAGGTGATGCTTTTAATATAAGATAAAAAAACCCTATTCCGCGATTAAATTTTTGCGCTGCACACTATTTTTTTCGGGCGCAACAACGCCTTAAATTTTTGCAAAAAAAGCTACGCAAAATAGTAATTTTTGAGATTTGTGTATATAAAAAATTCCATTCTAATTATCGTGTGACTTAAGTGCAAAATGTGCATTTAGAAAATTTTTTGTGTCTTATTAAAACGTTCAAAAACAATGTAAAGACGTTCTTAAGGTGAAATTTTTTATAATAAACATTTTGTACAATTTTTTGCATAAAAACTTTTTTTTACCGGCAAATCACCGTTTTGCTATATCATGAACATTTTTTTTGATTTCAAAAACTTTTGCTTTGTGATCCATCAAAAAAAGATGCCGTAAAAAACATTTCTATCATTTTTTCCTTTTTATATTCATACTCGTAAAACATCTTTAACTATGTTTTGGCGCGTTGTAAGGCTTTATATAATACTAAAAAAGTAGTTTATATTAACAAAAATAAATAAAGATATGCAAGTAAAAATTTTTTACAAAACTGTGTGTAGATTTTTTTACATTGCAATAAAAATTGTTGCTTTAAGTTTTTTTATTTTTATTTTTATTTTTTTACGTAATCATATCAATAAAAAATAGCTTAAAAAAGGTCACATATAATTATCAAAAAAAACTTTTTGTTTCTTTGGCGGTCAATATAAATAGTGTGCGTAAATTGCCATCTTATCCCATTTTCAAGCCTAAACCCTCGTTAGAATATAAAATTGAAGGCAATATGCCTCTCTCAAACACGAGCTATAAATGCCTGTATGTACGTGGTATCATGTTTGCGCTCGTAAGTGTTAGACAAAGCCTGATTCGCGCCTGTCAAAGGTGACATATGATAATAAAATATAATACACGACATATGCTATATAGCTAGGGTTGCCGTTCCCCAATCCCCGGTGCACCCACCCCGGCAATTTAAAAAAAGCGTGTTTTCTGTACCCCGGAATAATTAGCGGGCCCAGGATCCTTTAGGAAAACAACATTGGTACTGATATTCCATAAGGTAGAAAAAAAGCTTATAAAAAAAAAGTTTTATCCAAAGTAAAACACTTTTAACCGATTAAACTTTGGACATTATAGCATAATCTTCTATATAAATTCTTTTTGCGTTTTTTTATGTTTTTTGTTTTTAATACTACATAATTTCCTTGTATAACAGTAATCTAGATTCGTGGCCAACCGACAAAAGGTTATTATTTTATGTATACAAAATTTATGAATATATATATTGATATGAAAAAACTAATAAAACAAAATATATTTGCCGTCTGACATAAATTAAAAACCTTTTTAATTATTTTGGAACTCTCAGACCATTCATGGTAGTAACTATTATTGTCACTGGCATGTAAAAGCTTATCTTTTACAACAACCAAATAAAAAATGCATATTATCTGTAATGTAACAATTAAAATTTTGTTTACAATAAGTTAACTTAACCCCATACCAAAACCTGTTTTTTATGCATTAAAAAACACTGTTTTTATACTTAAAAGTCTTTTTTTTAAAGCCATACTTGTTTTAAAGCATTTTTACATTTGTATATGTAGCGTGTTCAACCTTACAATTATAATGCCATGTTTTTGTTTTTGTATATAAGAAGCTTTTTATATATTTATGTATATTGATATAAAACGAAAAACATTTCTGGTTTAACGTTCGTTAGAGATTAAACAACAAAGTAAGCTTAAAAACAGATACTAGTCAAAGGGTTTGCGAGCTGGTGTTGTGTGCTTTTTAATACTTGTTTACCCGAGGTTGCCCCGCGGGACCCGGGGAATTAAAAATAGCCATTATCGTACCCCGTTAAACCCCGCCGCTCGGAATGACAACCCTAAATATATTTAAAAATACCAAAAAAAAACTTAACACACGCTTTTAGAATAACAAGAATCTTTTATAATGTCGATTTACGATAAAACTAGAATAGCCCGGGCTCGTCCAAAAAAAAACTCTGTTTTTAAATATTTTTCTTGGATCAAAACGTGGATGAAAAGAGCGTTTTTTCATTCTATATTATTGCAAATCCTTGGACAGAAGGTGAAAAAAACG
Organism: Agrenia bidenticulata; assembly: GCA_034694785.1. Classification (NCBI taxonomy): domain Eukaryota; kingdom Metazoa; phylum Arthropoda; class Collembola; order Entomobryomorpha; family Isotomidae; genus Agrenia; species Agrenia bidenticulata. Next base: position 14,793 of record JAQFYM010003297.1, on the reverse strand, counting down.
AGGTCTAAAAAAAGTCCAAAAAAAGTCAAAAAAAAAAGCCCGAAAAAAAAAAGGTTCAAAAAAAAAGAACCATAAATTAAAGGTCCAAAAATACAAATTTCCAAAAAAAAAAATGTCCAAAAAAAAGTGCAAAAAAAGTAGAGGGCGTGTCTCTTTTTTTAAAAAATATTTCTTTTTAAGAAATTTTTCTTCCCAAAAGAAGTGCTTCTTTTTTTTGTTACATAAAAAAAGGGGTCAAATAAAAAATATGTCATGACATATTTCTTATTTGACTCCCTTTTTTAGGAGCAAGAAACAAGAAATACTTCTTTTCTGAGAAAATATTTCTAAAAAAGAAATATTTCGAAAAAAAAGAGACACGGTATAAAAATGTAGTTCCCCCCACGAACCTGGGCAGGAAATATGCGCAAAGATAAGTTCATATAAATCAATAGCATCTTATGTAAATTTTTGCAAAGTAAAACTATGAGATAATCGAACAAAACTAAATATCTAACGGTTGATCTTTTAACCTAACCAAGCTAATACATCCGTAACCTTGTAAAACTGCAACAGATGTCCGACTAATGACACATTATTACAATATATTATTAAATATAAATTATGGTTCTATATATAATATAAAGTTACAGAATGTCTAATTGTTACAAATTACTAGCCTCTTATGACCTATCCTTACATGCAGTATCATTTTTAATTCAATACAGTATGGCTAAATGCGGTTTGCAATTGACTGTTTTCTGTTCCTTATGACGTAGTTTTTTTCTGGGTTTAAATTTTCGTACTTTTTCATCTGTTTTAAGGTCTGATATAGTTAAAACTTGCATAATCTAATATGTTTTGGTACCTATTTTTACACAAGGTTATCACTCTTTTTTCAATTATATTATTGGATATATTTTTTTTTTTTGTAATTATTATGGAGTTTGGCCATTTTAGTGTTTTTAAATATTAACTCAAATTTTCTTTTTATTTTAATTTGATTTTTTTTTTTTGATATTTGGACATTTTATTTTTGTTCATTTTTTTCAACCTTCATTTTTTGGACCTTTTTTTGCGGACTACTTTTTTTTCAAACTTCTTCTCTTTTGACTTTTTTTGATTTTTGTTCTCCTTTTTTTAGACCTCTTTTTTAGGACCTTCTGTCTTTATACTTTTTTTTTATGTTAGAGGTAAAAAAAAAATCAGAAAGTATTTAAAAGCAAAGTACAGTTTATATTATTCAATAAAAAATATATTTTTTATTATTTTAAAAAATTTTCGTAAATATTTTAGACTAGGATATTTTTTATATAGTTTTTAGTGTTAAACAGTTTTTTACGCTAGTATTACTGTAGATACCATATTAAAGGTTTTTTGTTTGTAGACCTTTTTAATCTTGTCAAAAAACATTCATAAGTGCTTTTAAAATAAGACCCTCAAAGCATTATGTTATTAAATAGTATAACATGGTTATAAAAACCAACAAAAAGAATAACTTAGCACGTGAAAAGACAAAAAATTAAAGAAAAGACCTATGAGCTTTTTACGCAAGTTTTGCTTTAAAAAGACGTGTTTCCATAATTTTAAAGAGTAGTGACATTTTTTAACATTTACGAACACTTTTTTTTGCCCTTTACAAAATTTGCGGTAAAGTAATAATGCATGTTTTTGTTAAAGAAAAATTAATCAGACCCGAAAAAAATTCTTTTAACTCAAATAAAACTTTACCAACCTTTTTTTCTAAATTCCCTAAAAAAAGTGTAGCATGGCTTAGCCTGTAAATGTATGTAGTACTGAAAAAGAGGATGCTCTTATAGCCGAAATATAAAAAAACTGAAAATAATATATAAAAAAAAACGTTTAATAGGTATTTATCACTTGGCAGTGAAATCATTTATATAAAGTCAAGTATGCCCTAAAAGAATTCGCAATTAACATTCCGCTATCAAGATATCCGGACACTGTTTATTTGTTTATATAAGATAGATAAAGAAATGTAAAAAAACATTTTTTCCACTTTAATTTAATATACAACGCACCTTAACTCTGCGTCATAAAAAAAATCTAAAACAACAGTCGGATAAAAAAAGCTTATCGGATAGTAACAATTTGTTTTTTTCATTGTAAAAACTTTACAAATGCTTAGGCAAAAAAAAAAACAAAAAACAAATAATGTAAAAAATTCCAACATTTAATTTATGTTATTTGTAGCTGTCATTATGATAAAAACAGTTGTTGATGTAGTTAACCTATTCAAATATATATTTAAATATAGATAAAAAGGTGCCTATCATATGCACTTTGCTTTTTTTTATAGCCAACGAAAGGTAACGAGCATATCATTGATTAACCACTTATGTCATTTGTGTTTTATGCATAGATTTGTTAGTTTAATTGTGTTAATTATGTCAGAGATGCGGTTATACTTGTTTAGAATAAATTGCACCCAAAAAAATGACAATTACAATATAAAGTATAATGTTACAAGCCCATAAATACACTACTCTATGCGGGTGCCACAAAAAAAAAAATCATTTCAACGCAGCAAATCCGGTGTATCGTTAGTTTGTCGTAATCGACTGGGAGAAAAATTATCGTTTGTAACTTTTGTACATAGAAACTGATTATATTTACTGCAAAAAGCAAAGATGAATTTACGTTTCAGCAGTACTTATTACAAAAAAAAACATCAGGATAAAGAATCTGCAATGAACTTATTGAAATATAAAACGGTTACATAAAAGGGAAAAAACAATTAAAAACAATCGGGTTTTAGATAAAAATACGATATTATGCGGCACATTTGAAACTGCTTGAGTGTATTCTAAGGCGGCATAAAAAGCATTCTGCGTAGACACATTTTAAAACTTATGTGTAAATTGTGTTTTTGGCATAGATTTATGATGGGAATAAAATTTGTTTTTAAAAAAAACTAAAACGCAGTAAGGAATATGTTATATTTTTTTAATAAAGCAAAAAAAAATATAAAAAATTTTATCCGTTTAGGTATTAGAGTTTGTAACAAAAATATTTTATCCGGACAGTGAATTGGTATTTTACGATTTTTTCAAAAAAGTTTACAAAAATCCAGGAAGATAAGTAGTATTATATATCATGACATTCAATAGCTTTTTTACACGTCTTTGTGTTGTATAAGAAAACCACTTTTCTTCCCATGAAACCAAATTAAACTTCTTGGCCAAGATTACATAATTCACTACTAAAACAATTAACGGAAACGTAAGCAAAATATTTAAAAGGTGTAAAAAATGCAAAAGTATATAAAAGTGACATAAAAAAAGAAAATGTGTTAACATGATTTACTTAATCCGACTACAATAAAATTTCAGAGCAATGTTGTGTACAGTAATAACAAAATATTTTACAAGCATCTTTTGACACATTTACTACACAATAGAATGTTATTTGCAAAATAGTTAGTCAAAAAGCCTGAAAACTGGTTTTTCTAAGTAGAAGTATAACCACACAAAATCAGTTTGCTTAAGAGTTAAATATCAAAACACATCACGAAAGTATTGTTAGCACTTAAAGGTTTATAAAATCAAAGATTGAAAGAGTAGCGTAACCAAAAGACGAACCGAAAGGGGGCCTAGGCTACCCACTTTTTTAAAAAAGTTTTGCCTGAATTTAAAAGGGTATTTTTTATAGAGCGTCAAAACCAGTTTCTTTACAAAAGTTCATTTCGCTTTTAAATATTTTTGTATTCTTCCTGGTAATATATATATGCAAATTTAATTTATATCAATTTTTTTTATATATTTCACTATATAGGAATTACAAAAAGACGCCCAAATAAATAGACAAAATCTTGCTGACAAGTTCTCTAAGATCTGCAATAAAAACACCTCGAACAATGAATGCGGGATTACAAGGAAGGCAATTGTAGATTTACGCAAATATTCAAACCGTGTTTCGCATATAAAAGAACATCACAAAAAAAGAAATTATTTTATCAACAGAAACAGGCAATTACTTTGGTTCAGAACTAAAGCGTTTTCGCCTTGTACCAAAGAAGAAACAATCATATTTTAGTGACTTGACTGATTTATGTCATCGAATCACCATTTTACTTTTTGTGCAAATGAAAAAACAAGATTCTATACAAATCTTGAACTAAAATCATACAACACAATAAAATACATAATATACGTTGCGTAATGAGAAAGTGTCGAAAATTGTAATAGATTATTTGTTTTGTAATTTGGTGTAAATTTGTGACAATTGAAGCCACGGGGCTGGGCTTTATCGGCATTATTTATCTAACAAATTATTTATATCAACAAAGAATTTTTATTAGACGCGACATTTGACGATGAAAAAAATTTCAAGGCCGACTTATATGTTAAATTTGTTTTAAAAGTCTTGAAATATTTGATAAAAGCATTGGTATATATAAAATTTGTATTTATTGAACATGCAAATGTGAATAAATAAAATTTTAGAAAATATCGTATATAAATGATCACCTGTTATAATCATATATTTAATTTGGCTTTTAATACTTGTATATCCAATTTTAACTTTCAAGAATTTATTATCCGCGATAAAAAATTATTGATTAAAAGCCAATCTAAAATGTGCAATTCTATAAGAAAAAAAAACAAATTAAATGCATAAATGTGCAAATTAGCTCAACACAGCTTTATTTATTTTGTTGTTAAAAGAGTTATTGGAATTCTTACCACACTTTAATTCTAATTTCGTTTCTAATTAATATAACATGTTGTGAAAACCTATCAAAAAAAATGCCACCCGTTGAACTATGTACAATTTACGAGGTCTTAAAGCAGTCATCAAAAAGCTTCAATTTTAAATTTGCTTTTTGTTTTAAAATAACACTATTTTTTTTTTTGAAACAAGTAGAACATATCCAGGACTAAGTTGTTAATAAAGTAACGAAGCAGAAGTCGGCCTAAACAAAAATTTTCATTGCAGTAATCGTAAAAATTAATCAATGGACAGGGAATACTTTTATATAATAAAAAAAAAAAAGTATGGTATTTTCTAAGAGAAGAAACCAGCAGAAGAAGTAGTGTACTGCGATAATTAAAAAACGTAAACTAGTTCGTCGTGTTAAAAATCCGAGCGTTGCATGAAGAAAAACCATATCTTTCCACAATATCAAAACCTAAAATAAATACCCCAACGAGTAATACATGTGAGAGGGTCTAACACAGAAATGATATACTAACTAATCAGGGGCGGATTTACATTTTAAGGAGCCCGGGGGCACTTTTTTTCTAGGGGGCCCCCTTTTTATATGAAAATTTTTATGTGATAGGCAGTGATAAAAACAAGTTAAACAAGTTTTTTATACTGCGAAATTGTGTTTTGTTTCATCGGCTAAATTAGAAATTAAAAAAACAATATTGTATTTTTCGGCGTATATTCATTATATTTTTTAAATATATAAAAACAAACAATAAATTATATTCAGGTGTAAATAGAATACGTAAAAAAAACTGCAGTTCATATAAAAAAAAAAATAGTTGACAAGTATTTTGTACAAGAATGAATTGAAATATTATGTATCAATAAGCCAGAACACTTTAAATTTTGGTTTGCAATAAAAATAACTTTTCAGTATGCGTGCACTGCAGTCAAACTTCTTTAATGTGAACACTTCTCTAATATGATTGTTCACATTTACGCTTATTTGGGGCATGAATTTTTTAATGTATTGGCAGTGATTCTTTTTTTACTGTACAATAAAAAGGTATTAAAAAATATGTTTTTCTCTAATGTAAAATTTTTCTATTTCCTTGCTTAAATAGTTTTTAACAATATAATATACATATAAAGCAAAGATTTTTTGCAATTGTACGTACAAACAATTTTTGCAATCAATTTGGCAGGTTCATAAATACTTTTAACAGTTGTGTGTTTACTTAGAACCTCTATGTGAACATTTAAATAATCTTGCCGAGAGGTATACAATTAAAAGAAGGTTGACTGTATTAATTAAAAAACTGATTCTACTTGCCTTACCAAATGTATACTGTATAGTAGCATTAACATAATTTTAAGGTACTTTTATATTCGTCAGCACTTATACCTAAAATATAGTTGCAATACTACTCTACCCGCAATTTCTACTATGAAAGCAGAAAAGTTTATTTAATACCTATTTAAGTGTAAAACTAAGTACAAACACGCAAATAAAAACTAAAATCTACAGAAAAAAAAAAACTCACAAGTAATTTTTAAATTAATTATAACGCTTACCTAGAAGTTTTTTTTAAAACTACTATAAACGAATATTCTTTACATTAAAGTAAACTATCACGAAAAAAACATTTTTGAAAAAAAAACCCAAATTTTATTTGTTATATAGTTAAAGCAACAAAAAAGACAAATTTTAAGTTTACAATTGTTCAGCTATAACTGCTTGCATGTATACGGCAATTTTATGGTAATTGCTTATAGAAAGGATTAAATGAAAGTGTATAATACTTTATTTATGCCTCAGCACAATTAAAAAGCTAGTCAATTTAGTGTTTTAAAAAGTGGCGAATTTTTTCTTTTCTTTTCTTTTATATTGTATTTGATTTTAATTTAGATGATTTAAACACAATACGTATAACAAATAGTAAAAAAAAAATATATCCGCGAATTTTATATGCTCGATATACAACTTTAAAGTAATACGAACAAGTTTTCGCAGCTCAAAAAACTACCTAAAATACGGGTATTGCAAAATCTCACAACATAGTTTGACAGATTTTGCGTAATTTTGCATTAAAAAAGCAATAAAAGTAATCTGACTGGCTATGCTGAATCAATTAGAGTGTTTTATCTCTAAAATTGCGTTTTTTTTATCTCGCATAAGTATAGATTACTATATTATTTTATCTTTAACATACGAATTTTGCTATAATTTTTTTTAGGGGCCCCTTTAGCCGGGGGCCCTGGTTCCCATGCCCCCATTGCCCCCCTTACCGCAAATCCGCCCCTGTAACTAGTAATAGAATAAGAAAGTCAATTGAAAATGTAAAAATGATCTTTTTTTTCAAGTAATTTAAACCCACTATAGAGTTTAAATACTTTTCAAGACAGAAATAATTTAGAAAATAAAAAATAAAGCTTAAAAATAAAAAGTAATAACTAATAAATGTGGTGCGCGCAGCGCGCCATCCACGCTTAGCCCGCCTTCAGGCAAATGATTAGAATAAGCAAAAGACCAATATATGTCAAAAAAAAGTATACAAAAATAAAGTTCTTAAAAAAAATTATTTTTTGTGAAAATTGTTATTTTTTAGTTTTTTAGTTTTTTAATTAGTTCAAAAAATTTAGAAATAAAAAAAAATAGTGTATTTGTTTGTTAAAGTTTTTGTAAAGTAAACTCCTAGAAAAACTAATTTTGCATTTAAGAGTGTATTGTCGTTTTATTTTAGGTTTAATCAGGCCGCAGATGGCAAGCTGAGCGCGAATGGCTAGCTGGGCGAGCCACAATAGAAAAAGTGTAGTTATTTATATTCTTTATTACTTATACCTGTTGTTTTTTTATTATTAAATGCAATATATTTGATAATATTCGGAATATTTACAAATATATTTAACAATAAAAAATTGCATAAAATAAAATATTCAATAAAATATTCCAAGGGTCTGGTCATAGCATACAAAATAGTTTACATGCTAAAAAGTACATTTTTCAAATTTTTGTAAAATTTTTTGCAAAAAAGCGGAAATATTGTTTTTTCCAATTAACAATTTTTTTTTATTGGCCCTCCATCAAAAAAAAATATTGGTTACTTCACTGATTATAAAGTATAAAAAAAGTACAGTGACAGTTTTTTAAACAGCATGTGTTGTCATCCGCCTACCCATAGCTTATAGTTATAAATAGAATTTTGCAATTTTCTGCATTAAAATACAATAATGTGTGTAATCTTATAAACTGAGTTACCGCAGTGTATTGTATCGTAAGAAAACGGGGGGTAAGTTTTTAACTAACAAACTGCGCTTTACGCACATGTTGTTTTTGTAGATTGCTGTAACTCTGTGAATATTATTATATGATACAAAAATGCAAAAATTGAGTCATTTGGTCAAAAAAAAAAATATATATATCTGTTCGAGAAACATGAGTTTATATAGACGACAAAAACGTAAGATATACAAAATTAAACATTAAAAAAACACAAGAACGTATACATTACTTGTAGTAAGTAAAAAACGATTAAATTGACACCCAAGGCTTATATCATAAAAAAATATTATTTTCGTTTTTTTAACCTGCTATTAATGCGTTTTTACATGATCTCAGGCAATTAAGTTCTCCTGTATTACAGAGCAAGTGTTTTTTTACAGCAAATATATTTTTTTTTGATTGTACTGGATGGCATATAATAAATTTCTATAAATAAATTTGCGACTTAATTTTGTAGACGACGTATGCAACAAACGTAAAAAACGTATTTTTTACAATAAACATTAATGCAATTCTTGATGAAAACAAGGGTTAAAACGACGCCCGCAAAGTGTTTGTTTCTATGTTTTTTTACGCGATAATTTAGAAAATCATAGTTTAAAGAGAACCTGACGCCACTTCCGGCGGGTTGGCAACTAAAATATGTCGAGCAAAAAATAAAACAGCAGTATTTTATAGTTAAAAACTTGACCTTGAGGTGTGTTATCATCTAAATAAGCGCACACACACGACAAGGCATGTTTTTTGATTTGCTCAGCGCAAGTAGTTACCTAGGTTACCGATTTTTAGAGTAAAATTGAAAGGTTTACCATAACCAAAAAAGAACACTCGTCTACAAAAACTCATAGGCTTAACTAACCTTCGCGTTTGTAAAAATACAATTTCAAACAACATGTCATATAAAAAGTATATTGACTTTTTTTTTCACACTCATAATCTCAAATTAATTTTTTAAAGGTACGAAAAAACGTAAAATTGAGTCGATGGATTATGCGTATGTAGACAGATCCAAACATAACGTAAATATATCAACGCATACTTAATGCGCATTTTTTTATGCTGGCACGCACAAAGCAAGACTTTTATTACTTAGTAGTTTTGGAAATCATAAAAAAACCGATAAAAAACTGTAAGTAAAAGTCATGCCGTATTAAAGACTTATATCAGAGTTGTTTTACTTAAAAAGTAAGCTTATAGCTGCAAAGTTCGACGGTATAATAATTTATGGTTTTAAGACTTGATTTTTGTAGGTTAAAAATATTGAAGTATAATGTATCTAAGTTTACGCATTTTACTATTTATAATATACGTTCTGCATCTCGTTGTATACTTAAGGTTGCGTATTCTATCCGAGTAGTAAACAAAAAAAGAAAAAAGCAGCATAGTTTCATTCATCATAAAATACAACCACATGTGCACACATAAATTCTATGTTTTATAACGACGCAAGAGAGGATGCTACACTCATGATATTTTTGTAACGGAAAAAGCAACATCTTAGACAACAGCCAGAACAAATATATTTATTTAACAGCACAGAAAGACAAGTAGAAAGTAAAATTATTTTAGAAATGCTTACTTAGTTCAGCAAAAAAATAACTGTGATAGTAAGACTATTCACAAAAAAAGCATTGTATCTCGTTTGCATCAAGTGTTCGTTTTATTTATAGCATAATTTACAAAAAATATAACGATAGTAAGTTATCTCATGCAAAAAAGAATAGATAGTAAAAAAAGCTTAAAAAAACACGTGACACAAAACTAGTAATTATTGTATTAGTAAACGCATTGTAAAAAAGCAATCTGAGTTCTATAAAAATATTAAAGCTACGCAAAAAAATTGTAAATATTTTTGTTATATTTTTAGTTGTGGAAAGGGTTGTCATTTTTGAATCCCGCTGAATTCGGCCATAGGTAATTTGCAACTTAGCGTGTTTTCTTTACCCCGGGTAAGAAAAGCGGGCCGGTGGGTTCGAAGGGTAAAAACATGGGTACTGATGGTGCGAAAGTTAGATTTTCAGGGCAAAAAAAAGCAGTAGTCAGATTATGAAACCTATAAACTATTTGACATTTGTACATTATTGCTTCAAAATTTAAGTTCGAGCCTTTTTTGTTTTGTTTGTTTTTTTTCTATAAAAAACTTTTAAATTTTATAGTATACTGGTAAATTCTAGATCCATGGCCAGACGTTAACAGATCATTTTTTTATAAATACAAATTTTTGTTCTACTTTGTGATATATAAAACTAATACCACAAAATATTTTTGCCGTTTGGGTACATATATAAAATTTATAAATATTGTGGCATGCTCAGTCCATTCATGGTAGTATCCGTTGTTACCACTTGCATATAGGAGCTTATCTGTATACAACAACCAACGAATGTAATTTGTACATAAATACCATTTCCAAATCATCTGAGACTTTTCCAACCCCTTCGAGACATGGTGTAAACCGTGCAGACCTTTTACGAACCATTTGTGACTTTTCCAACCTATTTATGACAATTTTCATACCAAACAAGACATTTCCAAACTCCTAAACCGTGTTCCAAACCATATGAGACGTTTTCAAAACCTTATGAGACACTTTTTAGACCTAATAAGACGTTTTCCAAAACCTTTGCGACATTTACCAAACCCTTTGCGATGTTTTTTTTTATATTTTTTAAGATTCTTTTAATTTTAAATTAAACAGCCCATTTTTCTTTGTGAATTTATACGGGTAATTTCTTCAAATCCATTGAAAACCAGGCAAAAAAACTAGAACTTAAAAACAATCAGTTACAGAATGAAATTAAAACACTGATAAACGTTGCAACTAATAATTTTGTGCCAGATAATAACGCAGTTCAAGATGCATCAGTTGCTGCCAATACAGTACCTGTTGTGCGAATATTTCATCAAGCTATTGAGTATATCAGAAAGGATATATTAATCAAACTAGTACTTGAACAAGGGATGCAAACAAAAGCTGCAGCTTCCTCAGCTGGCATTAATTACAGCAGTGCAAGAACTATAAACAAGCACTATGACAATGAGTCAGGATTAGTATGAGATGGACGAGGGATTGCACGAGGCATAGTTTAAACAGAAACTGTTTTAAGAAAAATTGAAGATTGCATTAAATACGAATTTGCAATGACATTGAAACAAATTAAAGAAGAATTGAACGATCAAGGGGGTTCAATTTCTAAATCATCAGTTGAAAACGGACTTGCGAAACTTAACATAACTTTGAAGCGTGCAAGAAGAGAACTAAATAGGGAATATGCAGGCCCCTCTTAAATAGGATTTTGATACAAAAAACCCTATTTACCCGATTTACAAATGTGTAAAATTAAAAAAAAAACCGATTTATAAATTTTTAATTATTATATGACGGCACTAAAGTATGGGTTTTTTGTTTTTTGCCTCTTAAACAACACACACGCCACAACAAAAAAGCAAATGAGTGGAAAAACCCTTTTGTGTCATATTAGGATCAAATGTATAATAAAAGGCTAGCTTCTGATAGACTGATGTTAACAGGGAGGTTTGAAGCTTCTTTTTGTCTATGAAATGATTTTTATGACTAGATAAAAAAAGGTCTTGATCTTATTGTTACAGTTAATGCTTGTTTGTAATATATTTTTTTAATATATCGTAGAACTATAAGACAAGGTATAGAAAACGTTTGCTTTTAACTGGTTTTTTCTATGACTTTGCGCTTATATTTTTGATTTTTTAAAATGTAAAACTATAGTTTTTACAAAAAAAATGCATTTCTATAAGATGTGAATCTTTGGTAAAGTTTTTTGGCGTAAATTGTATGTCAATCTAAAAAAATTCCTATAAATGGACTTTAAATGCGTTAAAATCATTTTCTGGCAGTAACCTGCCATAAAAACGCACAAAAATATTAACTTCTTATTACGAAAAAACTTAAAAGGATTTTAGCGTAGAATTGCAAGAAATACTATGCTAGTTTTACTTTTTTTACTTTTTTTTTGCGTATTAATGTAAAAGCGTATAGTTTTAAAATAACAAAAGTCCGTAAACGTGGCGAAATAATGCACCAAGTACAATATTATTAGCGCAGATTATGTCTGATATTTAAGAGTAAAAACAATATATTTATACTTAAGTAAAATGATCAGGATTTTTATGATACTTTGGATTATTTTTTACGCAGTATACAGAGATTTTTTTTAAGGCAATTGGAACACATATATGCATAAACTAGTTTAGTAGAAAACTATTAACTACCAATATATATAAGCTTTGTTTTAGTTATTTGATGTTTTATATGTCATTTTAAGTCACGAAGATATTCAAAGCCGACCTAAATGATGTGCTATAATATACTTATATTTTTTTAATAGGTTTTAAGATGAACACCGACTATACTTTTTTTCATGTAACCTTTCTACTTCTGTTATTCGGGACAAAATGATATTTTAAACATTTTAGACATGCTATTTTTCACTAAAAGACAAAAATAGGAAGTATTGTTAGTTTTTCTATTTTGAAAAGAACCTAAGTACTAAACACGGCGTAAATTAAGCATAGAAAACACTTTGCAATATGGTTTGCCGGCAAAGCGTCTACGGAATGAGGAAAATGCATTTATATTGATTTAAGTGGGGTGCAATTGCATTTATGTCGCCCCCGAAACTCGTCTGCCGTTGGAACAAGGGTCGGAGGCGTTTTTCCTACAATCAAAGGCAGAAAAGTTATACTTATTGCAGTTATGAGCACAGTTGAAGTAATACATCTAAAAGTTGTTTGTGATGGTAACGTAAATGCAGCAAAATCTACTGAATTTATGATGACTAAAAACAGTATGTTTATAGGACGCGATATGATTAATTCAATACTATTTATGGACAATGCAAAAGTTCACAAGCGAACGGAAATTGAAGAAGTGTATCAGAAACAACTCTTAGTTTAAGTTTCTCTTATCATATTCACACATGCGTAATCCGATTTAATATGTTTTCAAAAGTTAAAACCAGCGTACAAAAGCCTCTTTTTAATCAAAGGGCATCGCACAACAACCAAAAGGAACGCAGCCCAAGTGAATTATATATTGAAGGCTTAAATTCTGTTCATGCTATAAGCTGTAAAGAGTATTTTTACAATGTCTAGCTCCATTTAACCCTTGCCGCTGCTGAAACTCGATTTAATACCCCCCCTTAATAACTTTTAAAAAAATTCGTTTTTTTATTTGTCAATGAAACACTTGCAGAACGTAAAAGTGTGTATATGACTTTTATAACAATTCGACATATCGATAAAATTTGCGGTTTTCTTATGTATTTTACGTGATGTAAACTTGCGTATCTATAATAATATATAATTTTGTTTTTAAGTTTGCCCATACTGCTTTAGAATGCAAAAATAGACTATATAGATTGTTAAAATTTTCCCGTTTTAAATCCTTCAAAAAGCCTTTTGCAAAGTCCGCATTGAAAAAGCCGTAAAAAAAATATTTCAGTACATTTTACATAAAAACGGTAGTTTTTTGTACTATGAATGTCATTTTTTTGTATTAATAATGTATATTTTTGTTTGATAACGAGCAATGGTTGAGTGGTCCGAACACTACGTCATTGCAAGTTAAACACCTGTTCGACCTTTACTAGCGCTCACAAATTAAATTGCCGAATTTAGTCAGCGGGTAGTGCAAAGAGTCGAACAGTCTGTTTTTTGTAGGAGAAAGGCATAGAATGGTTAAGAACATACACATACTGATGAACCACAGTATCTCATGGAGAAGCATGGTAGCCATGAGGTGTGTATTCACCTTTTAAATTTTTTAAAATACCAAAAAATGCTAACATTAAAGGCATATTATATAAATGTTGAAAAAAAAAGCTTTTTTTTGGTATTTTTTGTAAGTATAAGCTAAAAGAATAAATTATCAACTAAAAGTTAGTACCAGAATGTTTATATTATTCATTATAAGCTAAGTTGTAAAAGAAGCAAATGCATTTGATTCCTTCAAAAAGTTTACGTGTATCTTTACGGCTAAGCAGGTGCAAAAGTTTTACTAAAACTAAAAATTTTCCAACCTTTACATTTCAAAAATTTATAGGTTTTATTACAAATAAAAAAAAAAACAACCCCCGTTTCAAAAAATTGTAAAAAGTCGCAAAGGGTTTGAAAAATGTCTCATTTGGTATGGCAACGTCTCATATGGTTTGGGAAATAGCTCATATGGTTTGGTAAACGTCTTAAGGGTTCAAAAACAATGTCTCATATGGTTCGGAAAACGTCTCAACGGGTTTGGTAAATGTCTTTAACGGTTTACAAAATGTCTCAAAGGGGTTGAAAAAAGTCTCAGATGATTTAGAAATGGTATATCTGTAATGTAACTGTCAAAATTTGGTTACAAGAAGTATACTAAACCCCACTCCCGAAACCCTTTTTACATACGAAAAAAAACTTTTTTTGATACACTTGTAAGTCTTATTTTCGTTGTTTTCAAAGCCATACTTGTTTAGCAGTATAATTTTATATTATGTTACCTGTTAGCGTGTAACCCTTACAATTATGTAACCTAGTTTGCGTTTTGTTTTTTATTTAAAAGAGTTTTTTTCATATAAATAGATATTGATTGAAAAAAAAAACAGCTCTTTCTTAACGTTTGTTATATGATACTACTCTGAATACTCTAAACAATAAAACGTAGATACTAGCCATAGGGTTTAAAAGTAGGTTTTTGTATATATTGTAAAACCTTGTTTACCTAAGGGCTGCCCAGCAGGCCCCAAGATATGATTTAAGCAAAATTTGTACTTTGTTGAACATGCTTCGGGACAGGCAAATCTAGTTGTGTAGTAGATGCAGTTGTTGCAAAAAACTTGCCACTT
>JAQFYM010003296.1:0-19134 GCA_034694785.1 Agrenia bidenticulata | reverse complement strand
CCCTTACCCTTACCCTTACCCTTACCCTTACCCTTACCCTACCCCTTACCCTTACCCCTACCCTTACCCCTACCCTTAACCTTAACCCTTACCTTTACCCATACCTCTACTTTCTATATATATTTTAATCTTATCCTTACACGTATAAAATAATGTAACATTATACTTCTATATACTTCTGCATTAAACTTAGAGTTTAATACGAACTTCATAAAGGTTTTGATTTTTAACTAATTTAAAATCGTTAACAAATGCTAACATCTACTCAATACGAGTTATTAACCATAACAAACAACTTTAAAGATTAATTAAGCTTGTGCCAGCATACATATTTTGTCTTTTTTATGGTTATTTTTTATGTCAATCAAAAATATTTTTTTTTATGCATCTGTTAACATTTATACATGTTCATAAGTGTAGGGTTGGTTTTGTGTTTTATTTTCTTAAGTTTTGTTTAATTATATTTTCAGATGGCATTTCGACGTAAATTTGCGAAATGCGAGTTTAAGTATAAGAATTAAAATGTTGTACTATTCTGGATTAACAATTCAAAACCGCTAAGTAAAACTGCTTTTAGACACTGCATAACTCAATTTGACTTTTAACCTTAAACCAGGCTCGTTTGCAATATGTTAGAAAAATAACAATAACATTCGTTTTGCTATTGAACTTGTCTTTGTTGCAAAAAGATTTGACACGCCGAATAAAAAGGCGTCTCTAAAGTTACTATGCTAGGTTTAGAGTCACATATACAAAAGAACTTTAGCATTAAATGCAAAAAAGATTCCATATAATGTAGACATTTTCATTTTTTGTATTGTATTCGATGTAAATTAATACAGGAAATATTTTTTATAAGCCAAAAATAAAACTAAAAACTAAAAACTTTATATTAAATAGCATGAGGAGATTGTGCGTATTTTCTTTTTTTTTGCAAAATGCATTCCATAAACAATATATCGTTGTTTTGTATGATGTTTGCTGTTTAATCGATATAATATTCAACAAGAAGTAAGCAAAAAACTCGCATTTAGAATTTATTTGTTATATTCTATTATTTAAGACTAAATCTAACAATGATTATGTAACTAATATAATTTGATTATATTTGTATAACACATTCTATTCTTTTATTTACGTAAAAATCACAAATACCAAAATTTTTTTTAACAGATAATCAGAGTAAATTCTTAACGATTTCAAATACTTAAAAAACAGCAGAAAAGATAAGAGAGTTGTTTTTAAGATCTTTTTTTTTAATAAATAGCTACATGAACATGTCTGTGCAAACATGGTATCATGTAAGAAATAGACACTGAAAAATATGATTTTTTTTAGATATATTACGATAATAAATAAAATGACAATAACAACAGTTTGTTAATATTTTTTTGCAGTGTGACAATATTTATTTCATTTTAAACGCAATATTTAAATTATCCCTGTAAAAAATATATATCCCATATAACAGTAGAAGGCGATTGGAAACTTAGATAATATACAGTGGTGCAGTGAATATACATTTTTTAGTAGACTAAATCTAGGATGCGTAATAAGAAAATCGTAAAAGCATTATAAAAGATACAACTTTGAATAAAACCAAAAGACGAAGAAATAAAGTATATTCGTTTTACAAGCGTCAAGTTTAATATAAAATTATAAATTTTGATAGTGTAATATAGTATAAATAAACACTTTATCATATAAAAACAACCCTATGTCAAAAGTTAACATACAATTTTTATAAAATAAACAGAGGAGATAAATATTTTCTGTAGCTATAAAAGAGACAAAATCGCCAGTTCACTTTTGAATTTGCGAACTTTTTATTTAGAATACTTAAAGATTACTCACAAAAAAAATGCTGAATAAATAACTGCACAACTTACAATGCAACTGTAATGATTGCTACACATAGACTAGTGGTTGTTGTAAAACATGAAGACTTGATTTATCATAGAGAAAAATACAAAAATTTTATAATATTATAGCAATAAACATATGGGTACTAATATTAATATTGTGATAAAGATTAAAACATTGCGGATAAAATTTTAACTGCATTTAATTGTAAAACTTACGTCTATTTTAATCAGCACTTTTTATGATAATTCTAATGGATGCTTCTCACTCAAAAGAGCGATGTTAAAAAAAGCTTTAAAAAAAACAAACATTTTTTTGGAAAAAATTATATAAGTGGAAAAATTCAAATGAACTAAAAAATGGACACTACATTTCTGAAGACTCGAAAAATACTTGAATCTGTAGAAACGATGTAATCACTCGATATTGTAGTTGTTACCTTTTGCTTGATCAACTTCTGTATACAAAAAAATTATTGAAAATTTCTATTTTGCTAATCACAACTTGAATTTGTTTATTGACATATGATGAGCACGACGAATTTATAGTAAGTTATGAGCCACTATATACATTAATTTTTTAAATTAAACAAGAAGCAAAAAACTATCCCAGATTTTTAAGAGCCTGGCTGATATGATAATTGACATTTGAAATCTTTATAATAATGTTTCATTTTTGTAAGTAATTTTTGCAACTCGTAGAGTATTATAATAGATAATGATTTGTTTACGATCGCGATATTTTTCGACCCTATACTTAAACATACATTCAAGCCTGAACTGTTAGCGTTTACGGAGAAAACAATAAAAATGCTGGGTCTGCTGATTTAAGTATCAAAATTTATTGCATCTTAATCGCTAAGATATAATAATAATAGAAAAATACGAATACTATATAAAAAAAAAACTATTGAACATAATTTTGGCAAAAAAACATTGTCTCGAACACACCCTAGAGCCTCATTCGAATAAGAATGGACATTTTTAAATATTTGGGAATATTTACAAAAAAAAGACCTACGATCGAACAATTGTAATATGATATTTCAGAGAAAAAATGGCAACTATTAAAAAGAAATAAAAAAATTACGCTTAATATTCTAGCAGGTTTCAATATCAAAATCGTTTTTAAAAGTTAATTATGAAAAAAAAATATATGATATATCAGATTTAAAAGCTAAATTAACTTCTAAACTACTTTAAATAATTTACTTATAGCCAATAAAATTTTATAAAAATAAATAAAACCAAAACTATTTTCGTACTTACTTTAAATACAAAAAGATAATGTGTTTATTTATAAGACCATTGTTTTGTACAGTAACATTATTCTTAGAACTTTAGATTTTTTCAACTCGTAAATTTATACTTATTTTTTTGCAACCCTATTAATTTAAATTGGGTATGTTAGAAAGTTTTTTTTTTGTTAAATTATGTTTAAGTTTTTAGGATATGCACTTATAAAAATCTTCTACAATTTTGTATGCAAAATGCTTAGATAAATTGAATCATTAGCGTTAAAATTAAAACTCTTGCTTTTGGATCACTTATCTGACTTAGAAAGCTATAATTTATTATGATAACTATTGAATTTGATAGTATTTGTTTAGGTATCGAATATTTATATTTGCTTACTTGTTTAGTTGTATCTTTTTTACCTATATAATTTGTAATATAATCGAGCCTTTATCATTACGTATATTCTCATTTTTATATATTAGATGCTAAAAAAAAACTAAAAATTGATATTTAATTTTTATTTATTACCCTATATAAGTATATTATTGCTAACTTAGATGCGCAATAAATATTTTTTTTGGCGTACAGATTTTAACAAAAAAAAAAAAAAAAAGTTAGAATTGGTTGCCTTATTGTCTAGCGTAATTGCTTAAAGTTGACTTATTGTGATACATTGACGAGCTTGGTTGCAGAACCAAATAATTGGTCCGTGCAACGTAAAAATTGATGGCAACATCGACAAGGCAACTTTAACTGCGTCGAAATGGTCACAACTATGGTGAAATTCATTTAACACAAAAAAAATAAAAAAAATTGGCGTCGACTTTGTAAATAAAACAGATGTCTAAGGGTGCAACTTAAATAGTAATGAAAAAGTTTTCTATTTATCTTGCGCAAGACGAAAAAAGTGTCGATAAATATTTCTGTGAAATAAAAAACTAAATACTCCTAACGAATAAAAATTTTCATTTAAAAAAAAAGCGTATTTCACTATGTGCGGTGGCCATAAGAATTCATATTTGCTTATTTTATATCCGTAATTTTCAAGTTTACGGTTTTTGTATTTTTTTTAGTTTTGCAAACTGGAAAAAGGCCAATGTATGGATGCTTATCAATATTGGTCGTGTTTTTTTTTACCTAGTGTATTTTTTTGTTTTTGATTATGTTTATTTATAATGACCGCGCGTAGGACCCTTATGGCAACTTTTTTTTGTTTTAAATTTCTCTATATGGCATTATACACCTTAGGGCAGGGGTTCCCAAAAATTACCCTTTTTGGTTTAAATTCAAAATACTCGGGGATCAAAAAAAATTATTGTATCTGCCAAATATAAATACATTACAATACAGAAAACCCCGCAAGACAAAAGAAGTGAGGCAAAATTTTTCTTCCTTAGTTAGTTTTAGAATATATATGAAAAATTTCTAATATTTTTTATTTACATTATTAAATCTAGGAATATAAGAATGTAGTTTAGACAGTTAAATAATGATTTGATTGTATACTTACTTGTATAGGACATATTTATTTTCTTTTATAACTTTATTTTTGTGAAAAACACATGGTTGATATTTTGTGAAATTCGACGTTATGATTGGTTACAATGCTAGGGATGTTTATTTCTTTGGTGTTCCTTCTTCTCATTTTTTGCAAGCAACAACGTATCCTTTGTTTTTCATTCCTTGATCCCATGGGATCAAAAAATATCCAAATGATCCAATAGGTTCAAGATGGGAACCCCTGCCTTAGGGTATAAAAAAATAAAACTTTGCAATATTTGAGCCAGACAGAACCAAGGATAGTTATTCCCCCTATAAGACCCAGGGGTACACTTTATACCCCTGGAAAGAATTTTATTTTGTACCTCTGGGCTTTTTTTTTTTGTACCCTAGGGTACAAATTACATCTTAGAGTTAAGGTGTTTATACTATGCACAAAGAATACACAACCATTTTAATTTTGTTTTTTGCATATTCAATTCTATACTGAACAAAAAAACTTAAAAAAAAGACGTGATACTAAAAGTGAATAGGTAACAATCTTTCATCTTGTAATGTCACAATTACTACTATTATTGAGCTCTAAAAATGCCATCTGATAAAGAACACTAGCAAACTATTTTTTTTTTTGAAAAAGGATATAAATATATAAAAAACACAACTTGACTATTAAAATAAACCACATTTGTAGAGTTTTTTCCAGCATATTTATCTTTCGACTGTATCAAAAGTGTATTTTAAAATAAAAAAAATCATAGTGTGTTTTTTTTGTATTAAAAATATTTCATATCGGTGTCAAGTCATTTTTTGCTTGATTATTTGCCATCATTTATTTTGGCAGGTAAAATATAGAAAAAAAACGTTAATATAAGTATAATCTCGGCAGTGAAGAAAAATATTTTACGCTCAAAAAAAAACATAAATTTAAACTCATTTAGAAAAACATCTTATTTTTCAACAAAAAATTTTTATACAAAAAGGTTTCTTTTTTTTCGAGATTATACGGTAAAGCATTACTTGCGATTGATGCTTAAAAAGACAATGATGTATGTTAATATGCATTTTTATTATATTATTGTATAAATTACAAGTTTTTTAGTTGCAATTAAGGAATATTATTTTTTATAATATGTTAAATATAACTCCTAAAAATATTTTTAATATTGACAAATCAAAAATGTTAATACGATCTTAGTTTTTTGTTTTATGATGTTCTAGAAAAAAAGAAATAAAATGAAATATAAAATATAGGTGAAGTGAAGTGAGTTAATACTAATTTTATTTATAACTTCTATAATTTTTTTTTTACATAAAAAGTTTAAGAAACTCTCATTTTTTAAGGAAGACAAAATCTCCAGTGTTTAGAAATAGTCATTCGTATTTAGCAACTACAATAGAATTAAACGATGTATATAATCCGTGTAAAAATTAAATGAATCATGTTAAACAAAAGAATCAAAGGGAGATTTTAATCATAAAATATTTTTATAAAAAATATTGCTTTAATATGCTATACTAAAAAACAAAAAATCTGTTCTATCCGTAAATACTAGTTTATTTATCCCTTATTTGTTTCGGATTATAGTGGCTTTACAGCCACTTAGTGGTCTAAAACAAAAACAAAAAAGGCTTACTTCAAATAAACCGACATATTGGAATTTGTCACGTTAGAGAAGAAGGGATACTGCAGAAAAAATTTTTAAGGTAGATGGTTTGTTTTTCATTGGGATTTTTTATACATTTTTCTTATACCAAAAAATTTTATTGTTCTAGATTTTTCTTTGGATTAAGGTGGACGATAAGAATATACAACATCTTTATAATTTTAGTCAACAGTGTCTAAATGTATGTGTGAATAATATATCATTATCACCTACAGTTCACACCCTGACATCCTGCTTATGTCTCTTGAAAGCTTTTATTAGTGCTACATTTCGTAGTATTCTTTATAGTGTAAAAATGTTAACAATTCCTGATTGACTTGGTTGTTTATTGCGATTAGCCAAGCTTGTTATTTTTGTAGACGGGAAAACCATCCCGTGATACTTATTTATTTATTTATTGTTGTTTGTATAATTTTATATCTTTTCTAAAACAACTGTTGTTATTCCAATTTCTATCTCTTATCATGTTCGCAGCTCTATTAATGATAAACATGCTAAGATACGTCCAAGTATACAGTTTATTGTGCAAACAACGATTATTCTGCGTGGCTCGTGTTTGCGAGTGTCAAATCTTATTTAGAGAATATATATGGCTTTTTATTTGCGTTTTATTTATAAGCACATGATTGCACATAATTGTATAACAAAAATTATTTCTCAACTCCCTTTGATTACTAGGAATGTCATTAAAAATCTTCTCTGACTTTTTTTGTATAATATAAACATTGTCACCTAAACCGGTGTTATCGCTGATTCATACTCCTGGTCATGTTTAGTCTTTTTTTACTTTAATTCGACTATGCACATTTTGACCTGTATGTAGTTTATTCATTTTTGTATGTTGCTTTTCATATTCGTTGGGATATTGTGATTTATGCTCTTTAAAGGTTTTCAAATTAATAGAAAAACAAGCATGGTGCGTAGACTTTTCGATTCTCCGGGTATGGGATAAGTCTTTGTTGTTGTTTACTACTATATTTCAAATTTAACAGTTTTCTTTGTTTTTTAAAATACATCCCTTTAAGGTTTATTAACCCTTTCTGCCCTACCATTCGATCGCTGGTAATACAGGAACGGCAAGCTTATATTAAATGTTTCTCTCAGTAGTCCACTTCGTCATATCGTTATTGACAAACTCACGTCTATAATCGGATAATATACACGTAAACGGAAATCTCTTATACATTTCTTTTACAAATTCGAATATTTTTCGTTATTCTTTTGACTCTAATAATTTGGCAAAAACTCTTCTACTAAAGTAGTCGATTACTACTAAATACAAGTCTTAGGCCACATCTTTAACATATAAATGCCTAATCTATCTCCTGGTCATTTGTCAGGGTATATTCACATGTTTTGCCGTTTTAATGTCTCTTTTTTAACATTATATCTTTTTTCCAATATTTTCTTTGTTTTATTCTTGGTAAAATTGCCCCCTCCCCTTTGTGTACAGTTACCACAAGATTTATTTTCTATAATTTTTTTTTTTGATGCAAACTCAAGTAAAACCGTTCTAGGGACTACGTGTCGCTCTTGCGCTTCAGCGTTGTGCTTTATGTCACCGTTTTTAGTTTTTGCCGATTGCATAACTCTAGTTCTTTAGTCGTATCTTCAATAGTATTTGATTGGGTTGAAATTATAGTTATGTAGTGTTTGAGTAAACCTGTATCGTTAGTTCATTTTGATTTAATTTTTATTTCTGTTCAATGTATGACAAACCAAATGAATTATGTTCATTTGAATAGTTTACAAATTTGAAAAAACTACTAAGACAATCAGAATGTACTTTTTTCTCCAGGCTTGTAGATAACAATTCAATCAAATTTAGTAAGCCTTTTGAACCTTATTGAAACTTTTTACTTTAAAACTCTTTTTCTTCGTAAAATTCTACTATTGCTTGATGATCAATCGTCGTATATATCCGCCTTGTAAAATAAAATTAAAAAATTTTCTTATGTCCCACATAGCCGCAAATGTATTCCCTATCGGTAATGCCATAATTTTATTTCGTGGGAGGGAGACTCCTTCTTGCATATGCTAAACATCTTTAATCTTGCTTAAATACTGCGCCCAGCCCTACGTCTGACGCGTCTTGTCCTTATTATAAATTGCTCATATATGTCTGGAATGTGCAGCTCTAGTGATCGCACCATTTTTTCTATGTATTCTTAATGCCACAGTAGCATTTACATTCCACTCGAACTTTTTAACCTTTTCTAAAAGTGTAAAAAAAAGTTGTAAAGATGCGCATACATTTCGAACAAACGTTTGATCATAATTACACATCCATTTACACTCTGTAATTTTCTTTTAGTTTTCGGGATTTTAAAATCTTTTATGCATTGGCTTCCTTCCACTTTTAGTCTTATTATATTAAGACTTATTGTATAGCCAAGAAGCTCGAGTCTTTCAACTGCGTCTTTTCTTTTTTCTTATTTTCTTCTAAGTAACATTTTTCTCATCTTTCTTCTAACTTTTTTACGCTCTCTTTTAATTCTAATCTGGACTTTCTAATATTGGCATTTATCAAAGAATACAACACATATCTGAATTATCAAATCTTTTAATATAAAATTCATAGCCCGCTGAAATATCGCAAGCGAAATTTTAAAACCTTGAGACATGTATACAAATTGCATAAGCCTTCTTCCTGTATAAAATGCTTTTTTAATCTTATCTTTTCCATAAATGGCATATGAAAGGAACCGTCTTTGATTACAATTAACGTGCAATATTTTTGATCTCTTGATAAATAAATACACTTCGTTCTTTATCGGTTTTTCATACTTATCTAAAGTTTCCAAATCGTTTCAAGCGTCTTATACTACACGTAAAGCAATAAAGCTATTTGGTTTTCTGATTAGATTCCCTGAATTAGGCCACTGAGAAATAGAAAAATTTGACGTTGCCTTGCAATTCAAGAACACAAATCGGTGTAAAATCTAAATTATCCTTTATTTACTAATTAAGCGAGTTTAGCTAACGAGGTGTTTTTTTATGTATTGATCACGCAGAATATAAGTATTATAAATTTCTGTAGAATTCTTAATATTGCTGTTTGTTCTATTTTAACTTTTGGTTAATTATCTGTAGTTATTAAGTACCCTTGTAAAATTAACACTTTAATAAGATATTTTGACGATTATAAACTCATTAACATCACACAAAAAACATTTTTTTGCATAAATATTTGCATACCAAGTATACCGCGATTTGCCTGAAAATTGAATAAGGGCGCCCGCATAAACGCACAGCTAAAAAACCCTTATACACCATAACTTAATAATCTAAACCATTATAATTAATACAAGACAAATCGTTTCTTTTATTATTCGTGCTGTTCGTGTTGTATTTTCTTTACTCACCTCTGCATTGACTTGACTAATGACTTTATTTTATATATTTGTTTCAACTACTAGGATCCCTTGAATAATTTTATATGTGTTTGCTTTTTTTCAAAGTTTTCCACTGAAATCTCATGCGTTTTTCTTAATTTTTCTCACATTATCTACTTCCCAAGAGTTTTTATTTTCCAAAATGCTTGATAAGGTTATGCCTTGCAACAACAGGTACATTTTAATATAATGTGGAGCTGCCTTCATTTTGAGCATTTTATTAACATAATATTCATGCTATTTTTGTATAGACTTTAATCATGCAACCTTTTTATAATTTCGACTAATTATTATCCTTATTTATTCTTTGACGTGATACTTTTATCAACTTAAAATTTAACTACAAATGCGTAAATTCGTGTATTTTGCCAGTAATGTATCGTTATTGTCCATTTTGGAGTACCACTCTTCACTATCTGTAAAGGATCTATGAACCAGTGCTTTCATTTTTTGCACGCAAGAGTAACTCTGTCTAATTTTCTACTTTCAACAAAACCAACTTTCTTTCTTCTCTTTCTGTGCCTTTCATTGTAAAAACTGGCCTCAAAATCTGAGCATCCTTGCCAATCACATTCTTTCGCCTTTTTTTTTGATTGAAGTTTTTCCTGTGACATATTTTGTGGTCAGGGTTTCATTCATGCTTGCACCTAGTCAAGTGGATCAGTTTATTATTTGACCCACGCTTGTTATTTTTAAAAGAAGGAAAAACCATTTAGTGATACTAATTTGTTACAATTATTGTTGTTTATAAAATTTAATATTAAATCGTATACAACTGTTTATAATCCATCTTCTATTACTTAGTATGTTTTAAATTACTATTAATCTAATAGATACTAAAAAACGTCCAAAAACAAGCTTTACGCGCAAACGACGTAGAATTTGCGTGGCTCATGTTCTCGCGTGTTAAATCTATTTTAAGCATATATACGGCCATTTATATGTGTTTCTATATATAAGCTATACATGGTGAAAAATGAGATACAACAGACTTGTTTTTTGTTTTTTGTCGTTTTGTAATATTACATGTTGTGTATAGGGTCCTATGTTTTATATGTGTTGTTTCTATAACCTTTCGTATGAATGATCGCGTTTCTGTCTAGTCTTTTTGGTTTTGTATATGACTACGTCATCTACCCTGTATGTATCGTCATGTTAACGTGCTTTCCTTTTTTTTTAGTTTGCGTTCTTGTCATTTTATAACTTTGATTTAAAATTACATATCGGCTGCTTATTTTATCCGGTTTCCCATTATTATTTTTTTTTTGCTTTCTTGTCGCTATATGGTAGTTTTTAAAAAATTATGTATATAAGTTCTAATGGGCTGTGTCTTTGAGTTTTTGTAAGTTTATATTATGGCGTAATCTTGTAATTTATAAATACTAATCCTAATTTTTCTGTTTCTCGCGTGTAATTTTTGCCAGGATTTCTTACATGGTCTTATTTGTATGGTTTACAATATCTGTGTTTTTGTGGACGTTCGTGGCTGTTACACTCTTTCTTTATGCACACTTTTTTGCATATTTTGCTTAACATCCTATCTTTATACCATTTCCCATAACCGGCAAAAAAAAAAGTCTATGGAATCCATCGGTACGTATACCTTTTTTAAAACATAAAATCTGCTGAAGAATTCTGCTGTTTTATCGTTGAGGCTATTGATTTCAGATTACAATGTAAGATAGTATATCCCTATTATAATATATCGTTTTTCTCTTTCGGTTGTTGGCAATTGTCCCATAATACTTTTTCCTAGTAGTACGGTTACATCACCTATCATAAGAAGAAAGTAACTTTTTGGTCATGTTTTTTTGTTAAGTACTGGCAATTGCTGCATTTTTACTGTTCCAAAAACTTCATGTCGCTTTGTGTTCTATCTAAAAACTCTAATTAGTCATACGATTGTTTTTGCTACATGCATAGACTATATTCTAGTGGTTTTGTACAGTCAAAATTTCTATTGTTTCTGCGTGCAGTTCCTGTATATCTGTATGCTCAGCATTTTGTAATT
Organism: Agrenia bidenticulata; assembly: GCA_034694785.1. NCBI lineage: Eukaryota > Metazoa > Arthropoda > Collembola > Entomobryomorpha > Isotomidae > Agrenia > Agrenia bidenticulata. The sequence goes on along the minus strand of JAQFYM010003296.1, from coordinate 7,463 downwards.
GCTGCGAGCATCTTAAGTCCCGTTAGGTAAGCCAGTCTGCCATGTGACTTGTATAATAGTTCGCATTTGCATTATATTGTGTAAATTTCATCTATTGCATTTCTATTTAATGCGTCAAAAGACTTTGCTAATTGCCTCTTGTTATGTGTTTGATATTTGGTTATATTTCACAATTTTATAAAGACAAACGCAGTAATTTCTCAAATATATCTTGCATTTTAGGCATATATGGCAAGGCATTGTTGTTCTTTTGCTGAGTTGATTTTCTATACAATAAATTTGATGCAATTGTCTTGATAGCGTATATGATTAAAAGGGCTTTATATTTATAACTGTTGTATTTTTGCTCGTGGCATTGTAGTCTTTGATCAGCAACATCCTTTGTGTTCTTTTTTTTTTAAAAGTGTTGTCAACAGGGCGCCTATTTTGTGTGCGCATGCAATAAGTGTTCACAAAAGATCATTAGAATGAGTTTTGCAGTTTTAAGATATATTTCGCAGTTAATATGTTTTTAAGGTCGTCAAATGCTTGTTGTTGTTTGTCATCCGATTTAAATTTACTTGTCTTGCGCAATAGTTATGTTATCGGACGAGGTTACGCCTTGAACTCAATATTTAATTTAAAAGGTATGAACATAATGGTTCATATTAATGTATGCTCGATTTGTGAATTTGTACAAAAAATTGTTAGCATTGTTTTGTTTTTCATCTGTCATATTTTTTATTCATCACTAACCTTGTAACATAAACAAAGTATTTCTTCTGCAAGTAATTTTTTTTTTTACAGTTTATCACTATTTTTTAATTTAATATTCTTTGATTTGTCTTTACATGAATGTATCATTTACTCTCTGTTGCCAAAAAAGAATTTTTATTGTCTAAATGCAGTATCGCATACTTCCATTTAAAATTTTCTAATATAAAACTAATGAGTATTTATCCCGTTGCAGGTCCGTTTCACAATCCACATATGTGTTATAAACGCATAGATAGATTTGTCGGTCTAGTTAATGGGAATTTCAAAACCACGATTTACTATTTATTTTTGATAAATATTTGGCGTTTCCTTTTGTATATATTTGTCTTCTACTCTTGGCAAGGGGCACCGGTCTTTTTGTAGACTTTTGTTATTTCTATGATGATAAAGTATCTTGTACCTTGCTTCACTTTACTTTATTTATACTTTTGGTCTTGTAAATATACTGTGAATTTTGGAAGCGAATTATCTAATGGAACATTTCTTATTGTTTATCTTTTCTTCTATTTTTTGTTTATAGCTTTTTTTATATGGTTATCTTTCAATGTTTGTCTTAGTTTTGTTATTATTTCCCGTTTGTGCATAATAGGTGCAATATTCGTATCTTTTCTGTTTATCTATTTTGCGGCGTAGAATTTTCCTAAAAAAAATACTTATAACTCTCTAGTCCAGCGGTACATGCAATAATTGAGCAAATGGTTCTTCGTCAAATGATTGTTTGTTTCCTTGAACAACGCTCAGAAGCTTACGTTTTCTAGGCCTGATAATATCTTCACTTATTCTTGTTTTCTTTGTATGCTTTCTTTCGTGTAAAAATGTGCTATACTCATACGTTTATTGAAGAGACACGCCATAAAAACATACTTATATCGCGACATCCATATTATTTACATTATTTTGAGATTAACACTTTGTCAAATAAAAGAACTATTGTCGGTGATAGGTTGAAACGGCTATATACATTTCTGTCCGAACAAAATTACTGTGTCTTCGCATTCAATGACTTTATATAGAGTCTTGGCTGTTTGTTCGCGAAATGGTTAACTTAAAATTTATTTTTGTACATGTGATTTCATTTTTTACTTGCACTTCCTTGTTTATGTGGCATATATAGCATATTACGCAATAAATTAATACATTTTTGTATTTAGATAAAAAAAAATTCAAATAGCAGTTCTTGTGTTAGATTATACAGTTTACCCGCTTCTACTATGTACATTTTGTCACGTTATTTGTTGGTAGGTTTAAACTATTAATTCTGATGCAATTGATTTGCTTCCTGCCATTTACTTTTTTTTTTTTTGATGGCAGGTCTATAAATAAATTTTTATTGGTTGAACTTTTTACAAAAACATTCATGCTTGTTTTTTTATATAAAACTGCACGTATTCGCATTTGCCATGACCAGCATTGCTTTACAAATGTTGTATACGTTTCCTGTTCTCTGTTTTACATATTGTTTCTTCTCAGCAAAATTTATATATCTTTTCTCTTAGTATGGTTTTTTCTTCAACGTACGAGATGACAATCAATAAGTAGAAATTGCCATACATTATTTAGCAAGTATCATATAAAATCTTTTTAAATCTTCAGAAAAACTTTCAGCCTCTTTGTGAGTTTCATTGTAGATTTTTTTCTATCTGCTGTATTTTTCAATTTAAATTATATACGCTAGACTATTATCTGTACTTTAATTACATTATAATTGTTGTTGTTTGATGTCTTGTCTCGCGTAGTATCATTTTGGTTTATTTCTTCTAGTATATTGTTATTTTTGTATATTCGTTGATGTGTAATTTGATTTTTTATAACAGCTAAATCATAGCAAAGATGTAATTGCTTATTAGATTATACACATTTACATTTTACGTACGTTTTTTTATATTTTACCAAAACTTTGTGACGTTCCTTCATGAGATTAAAACTTTCTAGTTTGTAATAATACAAGCTTCTTTGCTTTTTGTATTTTTCTGGTCATTTAAAGGGTTTTCAACAGCTATTTACTTAAAATTTCTTTTATTATAAGATCGGTGTACAGGCTTGCCATTCGAATATAATTTGCCTATCATTTATCATATCGAATTTGCAACCGCATTAGCTGAAATGGTAAGCGGTTTTTTTATTAAATATCCTCTTAAACGGAAATTCATCGCCAACGTTGGCTTTTGCCATCCAACTCTGTAATTATAAAAACAAACTCAACTGTCTTTGATTTTTATTATGTTTTTTTGTACGAATTTTCATACATGTGTTGTTTTAATGACTATCTCAAAACACGTCACTTCATTATCATTGTTCTTGTGAATTCGACTAATCGTAGGTTCGTTCTTGAGGTTTTTATAAAATTTTGCTGCCTGTTTGGCAGAAAACTTCTGCCGCGTACAAATAAAGGAAAGATATTTGTATGTTTAATGTTTAGTAATAAGTGACACTCAAACTGTCATAAAAATTCTTATTATTTTTGGCCTGTTACCTCCAAAAGGGTTATCATCAATATCTGATTGCGTACATGTTTTATCCGACGTCATCTTATTTTTAATATGAATATAATTTTACGTAGAATTTTCAGTTTTTATATTTGTCAATAATGTCATTTTTGTCTTTTTTATAATACAAGATATAACAATTAGCCTAGTACATTCCTTCGGTTTTTTGTAAATCCGCTTCTTTAGTTATTCCAGTATATTCATCAATCGTCATTATTTCATTGCTGTTCGATATATCATTGGTTACATTTTTTGAATTGCGATATGCCATAAATACTGCTTTGGTCTTTGCATCAAGATTTACAAACATTCGACGTACTTGTTTCCACTAACGGCTAGGCATTCTCTAAACCAAAGCGTCCACGTATTACAATTACTTGGTACTTTGTCAGGCTACCTATGATACTGACTTTTCACTTTTGTCCTGGGTTGCAGCTAGCCGTAATGGTAAGTATTTACAGGCTATGAGAGGGTAGGGAGACGAAAGAGGGGCGGGGGTATTGGGAACAAGGGTATGGAACGTAGAAAAAATGGTATGGCATTAAGGGGGCTAGGGAAAGACCCATTTGCACTACATGTAACTAAAACCCCCGTTGTTTGTTGCCTTACTGCTCTTTTTATATAAATTTTGGTTGTACCTCCGCAATAGAACTTTCTAAAAATTTATCCTTTTTGGCAATATATTTCAGAGTAACTGGTCTAGTTCATTGCAAATGCGGACTTTGTCTCTGGGTGTATTATTTTTATCAGTGGTTTTTTTTTTTTTGTATATTATGTCTATCTATCGAAAGGTACCATGCCTCCGCACTAGGTGATGACACACTGCTGTCCAAATTTTGCAGGATGTGATTTTTCTTCCAGGATGTTTTCCTCATGAATAGGTACTGTTGTTAGGGATGGGCTTATTACAATTGATAATTATTAATTGCTTATCAAGCGCTTTATAAGCGGGTAAATAACATATTATTATTTATAATCAATATATTCAAGTTAAAAATGTACGTGAAAAACATATGCGTAATAACTAATATACTTTACTTAAAGAAAATATAACTAGTGATTTTATGTATGTATGCATTTTAGAAATTAAAACTAAAATTACATGAGATATTGCTAAAAATAAGAAAAAAATTGTTTCGTTTATAAAAATTTATATACAATATATAAACTTATCCATACTGTATATGCTTGCCATGTTATATCAGGCTTTTAACTACTTACAGATCATCATTTTATTAAGAGCTTATTTTAAGTGGAATGATTATCTTCCTGCTTTTCTAGTGGTGTATTTTGGCTGATCAAAATTGTTTAGAATGTGACCAAGTAGTAGTTGTTTTTGCATTGGATTTAATTAAAGCTTACACGAATTGCTTTTACAATTTTCTCACTTACATTTGTTTTTGATGCCCAACAAACACTGTTTTTATTTCTTCTCTTTGTACTGTTTGCTTGCGGTTAAATAGTAAAGTAGGGTATTTATTAAATAGTGAGCACGCAATAAGACGCGTGATTAATAACATATTGCTAAGCAACTTAATAGGCCACCCCTAGCTGCCGTTTACTGTTTTTCTTTAATGTCGCCAAATTATAATGTTTTTTATCTTAAGGAGAAAGGATTGAAATAGAAATATAATTTTAAGGTGAATGGTTTACTTATCAAGAGTATTTTTATCCATTTATTTATACCAAATTAAAATCATATTAAGGATTTTTTTACAATTCGGACGGAGATACGAATATGAAATATCGTCTAAATCTCCGATAAACATGCGATAAATAGATGTATCAGTACAATAATCGGAATCCCTTAACACACAAGTAGTAAGTTCAATTTTTTTGCACAATAAAATAATTCTTTTAAGAATGAAGCCTTTTTAAATGTATCTGCTTTAATAGTAAAGTATTTCATTACATTTTAAATGTTTTTACTTATGGTTATTATGTTTTGACACTATTTATCAGCAACTTAATATACAAGAAAATATATAGATAGAACAACTTAACTAAAAATTGTTTTTTTATTAATTTTAAATAAAAAAGGTTTTTATGTATAGTAAGATGTATTATAAAACAATGCCGAAAAAAAACCTGCTAAAATATGCCCTACGTATTTAAAGTGGTCACAATGTTTTTGTCGAAATTTTCATGTTATAATATACTGGCTTTTACAAGACTCAAATTTTTTTCTTAATTTTTCTGAACTGTTTCGCTTTCTACTAATAAACGTTAGCTTTTGCTCATGTGCTAATATGTAAAATTTTTTAGGTCTTATCACAGTTGCTAACGTTTTATGTGTTGACTGTAGTAAGTTTTATATATTTTCACGAGCAAAAACACAAAAAAAGACTATGTTTGCGATTTGCGATTTGTGGTTTGCGGTTTGCGTTTTCAAATTTGCATTTTGCATTTGTCAATTTGTGTTTTGCGTTATGCGTTTACGATTTTCAATTTTGATTTGCGATTTTTTTTTGTGCGTTTTGTCATTTGCGTTTTTTATTTTTTACATGCTTTTTAGGTTTCTCGATTTGCAATAGGCAATTAGCAATTTGCGATTTGCAATTTGCAATTCGCGATTAAAGGTTTGCGATTAAAGGTTTGCTTTCTGCGCCATGCGATTTGCGGGTCGGTTTTGCGGATTACGATTTGCGCCTTAGTTATATAGTCGAGTTTCAGGCAAAAAACTGTCTGATTTAGCACTCTTAATCTAGTATTACTCTTTTTTATACATATGTATATTCCAGTGTGTTAAGTTTTCCCTTTATGCTAAAATTTAAAATATTTGATAAAAAAAAATGTTTTACTTTTTTTTTGTTGATTTTATTGTAATATAATGTCCAAAATTTTGCTCTTTCTGTACTCCAATTTTTTTATAGGGCATAATTTTGTAGTTCTTGATTGTTGCGAAACGTGGCCATTTGCTTAAAGAACTAAATTTTATTTTTACTGGGTATTTATGATTTGTTTTATTAATCAAAAAATAACAGTAATTGATCATTCCTTTTATGAAATTGATATGGTAAAGCTTAAATAGAAACATAATATATGTATTACCAAGTCTTCAAACTACTTTTAACGGTCAGTATCGTACGTAAAATAATGTAGTAAAGACAATGGGTCAGGGGTTCAGGTATCAATGCTAGCATTTATATCTTAGTTTTTAAATGAATAAGATAATATAGGAGAAAAAAATATTTATTATCTTTTTTTTGAATATATTTATGGTACTTTTTTGCAGAAAAGTTTCAAAAGGAATTTGAACATGGGCCATGTAAGAAGTAAAACTTGTAATATATATATATTGCTGAAGTTTTGTTGGTATTTAGTCTATATACTGATTTTTTATTTAGAGAATGTAACAATATGAAGAAAAATATATGCCTGTAGTCAAAGGCGGATTATTGGGGAGAAGGGGGGGGGTGGGCACTGGAAGCACGGGAACCAGTCATGGGGCCCCAAAACAAAAAAAAAAAATACGAAAGAGGTTTTATTGATGAGATGATTTTGTTTAATAGAAATTGCTGATTTTTGATAATAAAATAAATACACGATATTTAAAACAGCTGTGTATCTTAAGGAGATCTATGTAAATTTTATAGCCGTAAAAGATATAAAACATTGTGTTTATTTAAAACACGCAAAAATTAAAAAAAAAAAAAAATATTCTGTATTTTACAACTAAGTTGTAATATTTTTAAATTAATACACAGTCAGACATGCTTTTAGTATTTTAGTAGCAAATTTTACATAAACAGCAAGGCTGGCAAAACCCAAATAAAGCTAAAAGTTAACTAGCAAAAGTTATCTATTAATAATAAAAAAAAGATAACTTTTAAATACTGATATATATGTTTACAAAGTACAACGTAGTGAACCATGCACATTCTATATTACAAGCAAAAAATCTGGTTTTTTACTAAAAGTACCCCCTGCTGTGCTTATATTGCTGTTCCTATATAAAATCTTAGTAGGAATGACACGTTTTTGCCAAAAAAAATAGCAAAATGCGATTTTTAGCGCTAGGTTATTGTCAGGTTTTGATGCGTTACAGGCAAACTCATTTTTATTTCGATTTAAATGTAACTTGTTTTTTTGTTGTTTTTTTTTATGCACAGCTATATTATTTCGTACAATTATATTGGCGTTCTTTTTTTGATACTTTTATGATTTTTCAACGATTTTTTAGCATTGAATTATACTTTTTTATTTTTGTTCCGTGATTTT
>JAQFYM010003295.1:0-19135 GCA_034694785.1 Agrenia bidenticulata | reverse complement strand
TAAGTTAAAAACTCGGTACAAGATTTATAGAAAAAATCACGTCAAATACTTACCCTAGTGTAGATGTTCTCAGACAGGTAGTTTTTTTTGCTTCTTTTTTATTTTGCTGCAACTACGCGGCTTCAATACTATTTGCAGATTTTTTTTTGTACTTTTTTGCAGCCGAAGTTTGCTTTTTCATGCTCCAGTAACTTGTTCTAGCTACTACTTTGAAAAAAAAAGATTTTTTTGGCAAGTAAAAAACAACTATGGGAGCATATTCGTACATTTTGTTATTGTCTAACACTACCGTGTACGGTAAGAGTACATGACAACGTCAGCTTATTTTTTTGTATTGTTTGTATTTATTTTGTTCTTCTTTAGCTACATTATTAAATAAACTTTAGCATGTGTTAAGCATTACAGAAAACGGAAAACTTTAGCACGACGTTTTTTGTATAAAAAAAGTAGCAGTTAATTTTTTTTTCTCATTAACGTCACGTAGTTTGCATATTATTGTGCAAAAAAAACCACTTTTAAAAAACACTTTGCACTATCCTTATTTATGCCTTTATCCTTCTTCACGTAAATCTTTTCGGTAAGTAAATCATCTACGCTTACTTAATTGATCTAAGTTTCTACAAGTTTCTGTAGTTTGTATGCGTTATACTAGTATTTTTGCAAGCTTTACTTCGTGATATACTTTACAAAAAATATTTCTGTAATCTTATACTTACTTAATATACTTAATATCAACCTTACAGTTTTATTGTAATTTTTTTCTCTCAGCCCTCGTTACAAGTTTTTTTTTAGATGTCTTCTTAAACATAAGTTTATGGTTTAAATGAGGCAAAAACAACAACAAGCACATATAATTACGCAAAGTTTCTTTTTTTTTACTTTGTACCATGTATTTGTATTTTTTATTAGTAAAATCAGGCATCTTTTACGCCAAATAAATCTTGAGGAACTGCTATTTTAGGGGGTTACATAGAAAACAACATAAAAAAAAGAAATTGCAATTTGAATATGGACGAGTAACAGAATCATGAGGTTGTGACTCGACTGAGGGCCAAAAAAGCCAAAATAAATCAGGCCTAAAATGTAATCAGTCTACTTTTTTTTTGTGAGTGCCGCACCCTTTATTTTGAAATAAATGGTCTGTAATGTATTTTAGCAATAAAGTTGTAAGTCCAAAGGCATAATACGTCTTACTGATCAATGTTATAATGTTGTTTAGTCCACAAAATCTTTGGATCTGAAAATTTTAGATTGTTTAATCTTTTTCTTCTTCTGTATATGCCCGTAAAAATTCAGCCCGTTTTATTATAACCTACAATATTGTGGACTTTTTACTTCGGTTTTTTTTTCGTCCCCCGTTACATTAATTCGTAAAACCTTGGTATGTCTTTTATACTTATTTTAGTTCTTGTTACATTGCAGTGGCGTACCCAGAGGGGGGGGGGAGGGGGGGGCAAACAAAAATAAATATGATAAGAAGACTAAAAAATATAATTTTTATTTTTTTGAAAAAAATCTAAGAAAATTGAAAAAACACAAATTTCTTGAAAATATATTTTTCAGATATTTTACACCCCAAGAACGACCCCCCCCCCTTTAATTCAGGAGCTACTTTTTTTTCAGGCCCTTTCCTGCCTCACCTGGGTACGCCACTGAAATAGAAGATGCGGTATTTTTATAGGCAGTGAGTGTACTTTCATTGCTAAATATGTGGTCATATCACAACGGAAAGAAAAGAGGGAATGTAGAACTGATAGGATTCAGCGGTGTTTCGGTATAAAAGAAACATCATCTTTCAAAATTGTAAATAGACCCGCATCGAGAATACAAGTTGCCATTTCTCTTGGAGGTCGGTTTGACAAATTCCTTCTAACATTGGCTATATTATCACAGTGGAAAATAATAAAAAGGAACAGGTTAAAAGATCCAGAGGTAAACACATTGGAAATATATTTCTTACATAACAACATGATACTACAACCAAAGATCACTAAAGATACTTAGAATTTAAAATAATTAAGTTACATAGAAAATTGAATCATCAAAAAGGAATATTACGATAAACCTACAAAAACAAAATATCTATGTTAAGGGTATAGAAATGCAAAACATTATGAGTACTTGCACAGTTTGCCAAGAGCGAGATTTTTGTATTAAAAAATCCTGCAATTATAAAGATATACAAAATTCAGGTGAATTGGTTGGTGTTGATTAAATGGAGCTAGCATAAAATACTAGTGTAACAAAATGAGTATTTATTTCTCGCGAGTAAATTTTACACGCCAGAAAACGTTTAAAAAAGGCCATAAGATTGTGCAATTCATTAGAGATGTACGGTTATTTTTTGCAAGTAAGAAGGGTAAAAATAAATATTGACTTACTTTCAATAATTTTTTACCCTTAAAAATGACAACACCTGAAAACTGTCCAACTAATACTAAAAATCAATATAATAACAAGTTCAAGTTAAAATACATTAAAAGCATTAATAAATCTGACCAGACAAACGAAAAATTTGCACAGGCAAATAGTTTATATGTCCGGAATATAAAGAGATGGATCAGTAATGAAAAGAAATTTCGCCAGGCCAAGCCTAAAGAATCAAAAATTTGGATGCGGAAATAAGCCCTTATATCCTGACGTAGTGGAATTCAGTGTATATAAAGTTTTGTGACTACCAGGCGAATAATATTCCTGTGAATTATAAACTTATCTACAGAGAAGCTGTCAAGTCATATTGTGAAATACATAATGTAAAAGCCGATGAAAACATTCTAAAATTTTCCAATTATTGGATAAAATCTTTCATGGATAGGTTCCATTTATCTGTAAGAAGAGCTAGCACATCCCGCAAATACGAATCAATCAAGAATGACATTATAAGGAAATTTAGTCGAGATATCAAGGGAGTGGTGCACTATAATAAGATTAAAAAAGAGAAATATATGTAACATAAAATGAAAACGGGGCTTTCTAAGATCTCTCGCCAAATTATACCATGAATCAATCGGACGCTAGAAGAGTGAGCATTGGGAAACACTATGCTTCTAAATCTAGGATAATGGCCACCTTGACCTTATGCGCAACCGGTGTGATTTTAAAACCATTTTAATTTATAAAGGGAAAATAATGACTAAGGTTTTTTAAGATTTTCTTAAATGATGCAAATGTAATTGTTAATCTAATGCTTAGATAAATAGAAAGGTGATAATGCATTTTATAAATATTAACCAGATTCAGATGAGAGTCAGCTTATAATCATGGATGGATTTAGCGAGCATAAAGATGCTGATGTTATTGATGCTTTATATGCAAAAAGTATCATGTTGTTAGTATACCAAGTGGCTATACAGATCTGTTGCAACCTTATGATGTTGTCATAAATAAGATATTTCAATTTTATACAAGGAGTTTTTCCGTTAAGTGGCTAATTGATGATGGCGTGGTGAATGGCGCTCCAATATGTTTACCATAAAATTTGCTTTGTAAATGGAATTATAAATCATTGAACTTAAAAACACATAAAACAGTAAGTAATTCCTTTGAAGCTACTAAAATCGATATATAGAGATTTTAAAAATAGCTGTTCCGATCAAACATGAAGGGACAACAATCGTTTCATGTTCTTTTAGTTTGATTGATCCTACTTCATGGACTAATATAATAAATACTGAATAACTAAAAATTATAATTTATTTATATACCCATTATTTATTCGCCTGTCTGCCTTTTGATAACATTTTATTAGAACTTGTTTTTTTAAAACTCCTTTAATTTCAGACTTACTTTAAAAGATTTACGGTATATGATATATTTTGGTTATGAAAATTACAATCGGAAAATGAGGCATAATTTTGCAATAACAAATTAGTGGAAATTTTGGCCATATAAAGGGGAAAGGCTTCACACGACAATCTTGTAATATACCAGTATAACAAGAGTTTTAAGCGGGGTACTCCGACATCAATAAATACTATAATAAAATCTAGGAAATCAACAAGAATAGGATTAAAAAGTATTGTTAAAAACTTAAATAAATCTTGCCACAGAGGTTTTGGTATGTCACCAAGTGATGCGATGTTAGAAAATAACTGGAACAGGTAAGAGAGCATGGAGAACATTATGACAAGGAATGGCAAAAATATGGTGATGTGCAAGAAGGGATGCACAAAGATGAAACTGTATTAGTTCAAAACGAGCAAAAAAATAGTAATGATGATAACGAGTTTGACGCGTACGGTGCCATAATAGGTGTAGGGGATCATAAACGACTATAACAAAAAAAAGCAAGATATGCCAGAAAACCGCGGGCAAGCAACTCATCACAAACCTTAAAAGCAAAAAAAAAAAAAACAAAGGGATATGCAGGGGTATGTTGGTAGTTTATTGTATTATTTATACCCCACCTAGTCTAAAACCATCGGAAAAACCGCTAAAAAGGCTAAAAAACAAATTTGAAGTGCGCTACGTGTAGATTTGCCAAGATCGACAATTTCTTTTATGTAAAGTCATATACCGGTAAAAAAGCACATTAAAGTTGTTTGACGATAAAAGTAAAATTGACACGTGACATGGTTTAATTAAAGTTATTGATAAATGTAATCTAAAATTATAGATATGTTTTGGCAAAGTGCTATAAAAGCATTATTTAATAAATAAGTAGTAGGTTCAAATGATTCCTATAAGAAGTCGAAGAACCCTTGCGGCTTTTCCAACAAGTTTATCAATAATTTTGCGACATTTTTAAAGATTTTTTTTTAAAAACTTATTATTTTTTAAAACTTAGGTAGAAAGAATCCCTTAAAAATAATAATAAAGGAAATGAAACAAAACGATACAAAAAGGTAACGATAAACTATATCTTAAAACTACTTTATAACGATTTCTTAATGCAAAATTTTATTGTTAAAAAAAAAAACTACTTAGTTCAGCTTCTTATCACAAAACACGTTTAAAACTTTAAATGCAGTAAAAAAGGCATTGCGCGTTAAAATAAAAATAAATTTGTTAACCCATAAGGTATTTTAGTTTTTTTTAGCAAAATAATCTTATAACTAAATTATGTTTCAAAAAAAACGGCTTTTAATATACATATTTTTTACTGATAATAATGTAACAGAAAAGAAATGCTTAAAACGCAATCGTATGTATTATAAAAAATGAAAGTTACAGTATAAGGAATCTAACACTTGTCTTTAAATATCTATGCTTTTTGATTTAAATTGTATTGATAAGATGCGTTGGTATATTAAATATATGTGTTTTCGAAGATCAAATCACTAAAAACAGTGTTTTAACATTTTTATAAAAAGATAAATAGGAACAAAACTAAAAACCTCTTGAAAAATTGTTTCAGCGGTTTAAAACCATTTTCATTAGTATTTTGATGACTTTTTTAGTTTTTTTTGAAAAAAATATATAACAAGTAAAAAATTTTTATAGGTGTTTTTAACAAGAATCCTTTATGTTTTTTATTATTTTTTCCTTTTAAAAAAAAACAGTCAACAAAAAATTATAGTCAAAAAAAATTTCAGTCAAAAAAAAATTAGTCAAAAAAAAATTCTGTCAAAATAAAATTCTGTCAAAATAAAATTCTGTCAAAATAAAATCTATCAAAATAAAATTCTGTCAAAATAAAATTCTTGTGGACAAAAATTTCCGTCATAAAAAAAATTTAGTCAAAAAGAAAATTTTTCCCCATTGTCGTATATAAAATTCACCCCCGATGTAAAATCACATCTTAAATTACCGCAACCCAAAAAAAAAAATTTAATATTGCAAACCAATGTAATATATGTCAATAACTGCAGAAATATTGCATTTTTGCCTAATCAATTTCGCGTAAACTGTTTTCTAATCATTCATCTCTCTTATAGTTTTCTTCGTCAAATCATTCAAAATCAATGTTCCGTGATTTGAACAAGAAGGAGAACAAAGAAAAAGACGCAAAATACACATGAGTATAAATAAAAATATAAATAACAATAACAATAAAAAATAGGTAAGATTGGTAAAAATACATATAAATTCCATTTAATTTTTACACTCGAAGTGTTGTGGTAGCATTTGTATTAAATCAATAGTGAAAAGTACAATATGCAATAAAATATAGTTTGAAAACAACAATATTCTAAAAACGATTTTAAATTAAATAAAATAACATGTATTAGATTGAAATCGTAACATAAATCAGTAGGTTAACACGGACAAAATCAATTACATCAATGAAAACTTTTTCCAAGTGTATAAATAGCAAAAAGAAAAAAATCAAAAATCAAAAATCAAAAATCATAATAGAAACAAAAGAAGCAAGATAAACATCAACAAGACAACAACAACTACTAAAAAAAAAAATGACCAAATTTAAAATCTTTAACTTTGTACTAAACATAGGAAAAAAAGATTAAGTTGAAATACTTTTCAAGCACCTATTGCTTTTTTAAAAAAATCCAAATTTATGTAGCTATTTTCCTTTCTAAAAAGTTTACTTATCCTTTTAAACCGAATCAAATTTTAAAATAAACAAAAAAAAAGATCAACATGAAAAGATTAAACAAAAAATTGCTGATATGCATAAAGATGAACGCAATTTTGTTTCTTCTCGCAGAAACAATTTTTTTGCTTGAACTACGAAAAAAAATAAAAGGAAGACTATAATAACATTATTTTTGGAATCCAGTTAAAAATATTCATAAAAAGATTTGTTACACGGCCATATCCATTACAAAAATACATTTATACAGTAAAAAAATAGCTATTAAACAGTTTAAAAAAAAAACAATTCCCCGCTTAGAAACACGATTTTTTAGTAAAAAAATTTAATTAAAAAGAAAAATGCTAGTTAATGTAAAAAACAAAAAAAGATTATTAAAAAAAAAATTGACAGAGTTTCGAGTATTTGATATATAAAATATGCTTGCAAAAAAAGCATGAAAGGTAAATCGCCGATAAGGTACATTTTCTGTGTTTCTTTTGGCGATCATCTCTCTTTTAAACTATATATAGTAAATTCTGTCTTTTTCAATTATTTAAAATGCATTATATAATATTAAATCTGCAATTAAAAAAAAAACCCGAAATATATCTTAACAGCATGAAAAAAGATGAAAAGCGAAACTTTAGGCTTTCGGTATAAAATATTTATATAACGAGATAAACTCGTTCAAAATACAAAAAAATACAAAAAAGCGCAGAATACAAAAAAAAGAACTTATCGATATATTATTTTGCTTAACGATGAACCCACATCCGGCCATTTTGGAATAAATTCGACTTATGAAGAAGCAAAGCGAAATTACTTTCGGCCAAGAATGAATGATGGCATATATGTATATATATCGGCTTGTGAAAAATACCAAAAAAGCATCCCGCTAAAAAAATATGTACAACAACTTCACACAATACCTCTATATACCATTTTTATAAGATTTGGTATTGGTTTAGTTGGACCGTTTAAATAAACTTTTCTAAGATAAAAATATATTTTTGTTATAACAGAATATTGCTTTTAGTAGGTAGATGCTTTTCCAATAGTCAACAAAAGAGCCAGCAAAAAATTCAAAATATTTAATCAGTAAAATTTTATGGCGTTATGGTGGTTTTAAATACTTCAGTCTGACCAAGGCACGAAATTAGTGTAATGAAATGTTGTAAAAACATTTAAATAATGTTAAAGTAAAACATCTTGTACAAGTTCGTACATTCCTCGAACAAACGGGTTGACGAAAAGATTAAACCGACTTTATGCCGAAGCTGTAGAAATATGTCAATTCTGATTATATAAGTGGGATATATATATGACAACCAGTTTTCCTGCATACAACACAAAAAAAACAAAAAAACTTTTAAGCTTTCGCCCTTTTTTGTTATGTATGGAAAAAATCCTGTTTTACCTACGGGTTGGTTTTTTTCTATCTGGAACGAATAAAACTGATAAAGAACTTACGAAACCACTTTAAATATCGAAAATGCGACAACTAGCTGTTAAAAACATAAAAAGTGCGCATAAAAACCAAAAAAAAAAATATATGAAGAACAAAGGCAATCCAAGGGTTTACGTATTGGACAAAAAGGTAATTTTACATACCACTTATAAAATTCAACGTAAAGATAGAAGCTCGCACCAAGATTTAAATCTTTGTATGAGATTCATGCTGTAAAACCTAACACCTTTTAATAAATTGCTAATGCATATGGTAAGATTCTTTGCAGTTGTATCAATGTTTGAACGTGAAAATGTTTAACAAAACCCAAATTTAAAAGGCAAGAAAAAAAATTGGCACCTAAAAAATGCAGTTTAAATGCAAAAAATATAACTGTAGCTCAATATATTGACAAAAATGTTTTTTCAAGCGCCGCTAACGCAACAGAATCTAAAATTTTGGCTTTGAAATATAAACAAAAAAAATTGCTATATTAATCTAAACTTCAAAGTACTAATTGCTTTTTTGCGCTGTAAAGTTATATAAACGGTAAATACAAATAATTACTTATTACAAGCTATTTTTTTACAACTTTCAATACAGAACCAGGCATGAGCAAGCTGAAAATAATAATCTAATAAAATTAAAAAAAAGCAAATTCATAAGCTATAAATTCAAAATGTTTTGAAAAGAAACGAATAATACGTGAAAGAAATATTTAGTGTTTAATGGCAAAAACTGACTGTATTCTGATTTTTTAGAATAAACTCCGAGAAAATTTTCCAAGACAGTCTTTTATGTTTTTCTTTACAAGTTATTTACAAATAATGCTATCTGAATTAAAAATCTTATATATTTTTCGGATAAAATATAAAATCAACAAGTGTCGTTCTTATGTCAGTTAATATTGACAAAATAAATTGGATTCGTAATAAGCCTGTTTTTTTTAAATGCAACGTGCACTATAGTTGATTCCAATAATATACAAAAAAATACACAAATTGCTAACAATTTTACATGAAATCTCTGACAACGGGTTGAAAGTTCAAGAAAGAAAACAAAGCAAGGGTTAATTTATCTAGATAAACATAAGTCCAGAGTTTACCCCACAGTCATTTTAATATGCGCGTTTTCCCGCTTAATATTGCTGATTTTACTACAAATAAGTTTAAAAAAGCTTTAGAGGTGTTCAGGAATATATACCCTAAATATGATATTACGACCCATTAAATAATAATGAGAGTATGATAAATATAAGCTTTTTCATATCGTTCTTTACTATTCAAAATGTTTTTTTATGCATATATTAAATATAGATTTTTATTCTTTCACGAACCTTATCAGCATTTTAACAAGACTTTTTATTATACCATGTTAATAATTTTTATAAAAAATAAATTAATATATTACACGATAATTTTGCATTGTATATACATAAAAATGAGTTGCGCTGATACAGTACCACTCATAACTGTAACTAAAATTTGATTTTTTTCTTTTATTAATATATTTTTGTTGTAATTAAACTAAAACTTTTTTAAACGAATTTATATGAATTTTTGTTTTTTGGGCAAATTTAGTACATACAAAAACCACTGAGTATACATTTTTGATCATAATATTAAGTTAAGTTTTTTCAATTTTGACATATAGTAAATTTGTATTTTTTTTTTAAAAGTTACTATTCCTGTATTTTTTTTTCTAAATCTTTATTGCCATGTTTTTTTAGAACACAAAAAAGGCAAACGACTTAAAGCTACAATTTTATTGAAAAGTATAATGTACTTAGAACCGAGCACAGATATATCTTAGAAGCATGTAAAGCTGTTCCAATAACACCTTTTTTTATGTCAGTGTGCTTACAATGACTGTTTACATACGTTTTTACATTTATATAGAGTGTTTTTAAAATACTTTTATCTGATTTTTTTAGCTGTATTTATTTTTTTTTACTGCTAAGTGTAAACCTAATAGTTTAATATTTTTTTTTGTACTTTTAATTTAGAATTTATCGGTACGAAAAAATTTTTAAATAGATTTTTTGTTGCTTACTATTTTTAATATGATACAGAAGTAATATAAAAAAATTATACTTATATACAGAAAAATTATTACGGGTGTATTTTTATTTTCTTGTATGCCAAAGGTTGCTAGAAAAATTATGTTATTTTTTTTGTATTTTTTTAAATGTATATAAGGGCTTACAAATAAATATACAATGATTAAAAAAGAAATAGACTTTTGAAATACAAGTTTTAAAGATAAAAAATTTTATTACAATTGCGCCTCTGCTTTTTAAACGACCAATTTATGTCATTGAAAGTTAGATCGATAAAATGTTGGATTTATATGTACCAAAAAATGTGTTTTCCAAACATAAGTAAGACTTGTATTTTTTTTTTCCAATACTAAAACACGTAAAATCGTAAGTAAAACATTTTTTGGTCAGTATTGTCAAAAGGTGCCAGGATTGTCACTAAATTAGGGTCTTAGTAATGTTTTGGTCCGTATATCTTTTAGCCTTGTATTTTTGTACTTTTTTTTACAAAAATGCAACCGATATATGTTCACCCTTAATTTTGAAGACTCATGTATTGATGTTCTTTCTTTCTCCAAACCAAAATAAGTTAATCTTGTAGTTTTTATAACTTACAATTTTTTTTATGGTGACTTGAGTTGTCACCTACTTTTTTTGAATATTTTTTCTCATTTTTTGCCTGGTATAATAATCATTTCTTTATGCAGGCTTGTAAGTTTTAAACTGTGTATGCTTTTTTATCTGTATTAACTTCACATCATGATTCGTATAAAGAAAATAGTTGATAAAAAAGCAAGCAAAAAATATGATTATTTTTTTTAAAAAATACTATTTTACATTTTTTATACAAATTTTTATGTATAAATATAATTCATATAAGTGTTGCTCTTTTATAATTAATAAAAAATTGAAATATCAATATTATTTCTTGTGGTATATACAAGCACAGCTGTTGTTATAAACTATAACTGTATACGTAGGCAAAAAGAAAATAAAAGGAATTGGTCTTTTGTAGTCTTTTTTTGTTGTTAAACTTTGTAGATTTGCAAACTTAGTTTAAAGTTTTTGTTTTACATTGCAACTATTATACAAATATATAAATAAAAGTTAAATACGTTAAAAAAGTTGTTATTTAAGTCTTTCGTTTATTTTCTATCTAAGTCTGAGCAAAAAAAATGTTTTTTTTTTGCAAGAAGAAACAAAATTAAGTTTGCTTTAATACATATCAGCAATTTTTTGATAATTTTTATTTTTTGATCAGTGTTCCTTTATATTGATAAATTTGATTCGACTTAAAAGGTTAAGTAAACTTTTTAGAAAAAAGAAATTAGCCGATAAAAATGTTGCTTTGGTTTTTGAAATTGCATCAAAAGATGCTTGTAAAGTGTTTTAACGTAATGTTTTTTTAGCCTATGTTTAGTAAAATGTTAAAGATTTTTAATTTGGTCGTTTATTTTTTTAGTAGTTGGTGTTGTCTTTTTATTTTTACCTTGCTCCTTTTGTTTCTATTTTAATTTTTATTTTATCTCTTTGTACATTTAAACACTTGGAAAAGGTTTTTTTGTTGTATTTGATTTTGTCTGTGTTTAACTATTGATTTATGTTACGATTCCAATGTGATCCATGTTATTTTATTTAATTAGAAATTGTTTATAGTAGTTTTATGTATGTTAACATTTTATTTTTATTGCATATCGTGGTTTCCACTATTGATTCAAAACAAGAGCCTCCACAACAGTACGGGTGTATAAATTGGGTGATTTTTTTTGTATGTATTTCAAAAAATTAAATCTATTTGTTATTGTTATTGTTTTTCTTTCATGTGTATTTGGCGTCTTTTTTTTGTTCTTCTTTTTGTTTGCATCATGATAATTATATTTGAATGATTTGACAAAGAAAAATGAATCAGAGATAAAAATTTAATAACAAGTGCCAGAAATGAGTAGACATAAATGCGGCATTTCTAAAGTCATTGACATATATTACATTAATTGTAGATATTAAGATAGTTATTTTTTTTCTTGCGCCAATTTAAGAAAGGATTTTTACATACCGGTGAATTTTATATACGAACCCTTAAAAAAATACAGAAATCAATACTGATTATAAGGGTTTTACATATACAAGCATGTAAACTGTGGTATAGCCTATTTGAGTCCTATAGTATTCTTGCCATATACAAATCCGTATTATAATATATAATAAACTAGGCGGTTTGTCAATGTATAATTTTTTCTACACTCATTGTAGATGCAAAAACAAAAAAAAAATCGCAGTGTCGGCAAACGAGATTTTGTCTATACAAAACCCTTTAACCGTTAAGATCTTTTTTTTGTTGTATAAATGCCAGGGTTGCCAGATTTTTTTTGGCATAAAAAACAGATTATTTTTTCAAAAACACCAGATAATAACCAGTTGTTTCAAAATAGTTTATGAGCACAAATCTTCGTTTCTGCAAAAATTGATTATCAATTTAAAAAAAAGTTTTGTTAGAGACAAGTTTTTGAACGGCATAACAGTTCCGATACTAATATTCTATTTTTTTTTATGACTTTGTCATACTTTGTGGTAAAAAACATTTAGATAATCGTGAATCTTTTGTTTGATGCGACAGTTTACATGATTATATATATTTTTCATATACATACAAAAAAAAAATGTAAAATTAATGATCAATACAAAATTGATATACGAAGTTATGTACAAATATACTACACGATTTTGTATTATCACATTGTGTTGTCTTTACTAGAAATAAAACAATTTTTTATTTTATTCTAAGGTTTTAATTGGTTTATATTTTTATATATCTCAATAATACGTATAAAATGATCTGTAGTTATATAAATTTATATACGGTAGTTTGTTCTTTTTTTATAAAACTCACTTACCAAAACATACAAAAGTTTTTTAAGCAACTAAGTAATATTATTTATATTTTTAACGCATTTATTAAAGGAATATATTTAAAAAGCTGAGGATTTTACAATTTTTATTTTAGCTTGAATTTTTGTTATTATATTCTCAACCAAAACAAAAAATATGGAAAAATACCAAATGGTGAAAACCATACTTTTTGACCTTTTAATACAAACAGAAAAATGGAATCTGGTGACAAATCACCAGATCTGGCATCCTTTATAAATGCATACTTTTAGTTGCCAGTATTACATACACCTAGCAAACTGTTGCCGTTTACATTTAAGATGGTATCTAAACACTACACTAAGAACAATTTTTTGTTTTCTGAAATTTACATCATAGCGTAAAATGCTGTGAAATAAAAAAAAAAAAAACTATACAAAAAAGCTTTACGGCTACCTAACGTGTATAAATATTTTAATACTATAAGCAAATCGTATACAGCATAATGGTCGTGTATTTTTTGTTACCCTATGTAAAAATTCAGAGGCAATTTCATATATGATAAATACCAAAGGTATAAAAAATTTACAAAAATTACAGAAACTGTATTTTAATCTACTGCGGAGGTTTTATATAACATTGATGTGGATTTAATTGTTTTTTCGCAATCTAAAGTATAAAAAACACTTCGAGTAGAAATCCTCTTGAAAAATAAGTTTTTTTATAACTATCTTTGAATTTTTACAATACCTCAAGGGAATCAACAAAAAAGTCTTCCAAAAAAAAAGAAAAAAATTTTCAGAAAGCAACACTGCAGCTGAGAAAAAGATAAATTACTGCACAATTACACAACAATACACAGCTGAATATGCACAGCAACTATTTGCACTAGGACATTGGCAAAAAATATAAGAATGAAATAAATAATGTATATAAAACGGGCATTTAATTAGAGCTGTATAAAACAATTGCGGCAAAAAATTGATACTATGTTTACAAGAAAGTACGTGCAGTAAGATTAATAAGATTAAAACCAATAGTATTTATACGAGAACACAGAAATATAAAAGACTGAAGCAGAACATTTCCCTGATATTAAGAGATATTTTTTACTACTATCAGTACTGAAACTAAAACTGTACTGAACAAAAGGATTGGTTTTGAAAAAGGAAAGAAAAATTAGTAAAATTCCATTGTCGTCATAATCACGAACAAAAAAGGGCAAGGATTACTTAAAAACAAGACTTGGGTACTCTTTTTTTTATTAATTAGAGAGAAGAACTACGCACGCATTTACTTTTAATTCTAAAGAAAAACTGCGCATGGGACAAGTATGATAGCTTATCAAGACAGGCAAATGCACTTGATGAAGCAAAATGTAAAAGAAAAATGTAATGCTTGACATGAATAATAAAAAATTGGCAGTATTGGTTACCGCTGCCTGTGCGGCTTGAGCTTTATGCGAACGCTTAGATGTCATAAAGTAACTGTTTACATAATACTTTTCTTCTTATATAAGTTTCTAATCTTTCCGAAAAAAATTAGATTGTTTCATAATAGATTCCCAATCATTGTCCCAAAATGGTCAAACTATCTGCTTATCTATTTTTACGTGTCAACATTACTCCGTTAGCAAATTTTAACCCTGCAAACGATAGATCTCGTCGAGTTCTCTACGAATCGGCCTTCAAATTGTCGTAGGAACTGCAAAACAGGGTGTTTTACCCTTGTTCTTGTTTACACATCATCATTAGGCGCTTTTAACACCAACAGGCAATAATAATAAATAAATGCCAATACAATAAAATTTTAAATTTAAAGGTTAAATACAAGTGAATAAATTGGCAAAAAACTGTAAAAAAATATGAATAAATACAAGTGTAGGACAACTTATTTTTTTTTACAAAAAAAGAACCAACAGTAACAAGACGTAAATATATCAGCAGAAAACGTATTTCATTGCAGTATTTGTCAATTTCAAAAAAATCGTACCTTTTTTGCGGACTCTTTTTTACCATATTCGAGTTTTGGTCCTGTTCACGATAACTGATATTCAATCTCTTTGATTTTCTGTTTGATTTGCCACATGCGGTTACCGTGGTTATGTGTTTTTGGATTTGGGCCTTAGGCTCGATGTGGTAACCTATGACAGAAATTTTAGGTCCAGTGTAAAAATATTTTTTGTATTCCAGGTCGTAGTTACTGCAGTAACCTGGCCTAAAAAAAATTTTTTTACAAAAAGGTTTATCACAAGCATGTATAAATATTAGTATTCTCAGTTTTTCTCCTAAGAAAGGCTAATCGTTTATTTTTCACGTAAATAGGCTTGTAACGTTCCATCAAAAATACAAAATAGTGGTTATAAATATCCGAAATTCAATAAATTAGTCAAAATTATAGAACACTCGTTTATCGTCTATGGTATATAGACTCGTGTATGTTTTTGATTTATGAGTGGGACAAAATATACGAGCATATCACTACACCGTTATTAAAATTTAAATTTTGGCCCCTAGTCTCGGTAAGTTTTTTTATCGTTTTACGTAATACAGAAAAATATAAAATTTTAGTAGAAATTGAATTGCATTTTGTATCCGACACTCTCGTAATAGTATGAATCAATGAAAAAAATTAGACTGGGGTTGTGTGTACCCGAAATCATTTTATAATGTATATTTTAACGCCCCGTTTATAATAAAATTATACCATTTCTTATCGTGTTTAAATGGTTCTGCGCCCTTAACCATGTATAAGGTATAAAGTCTAATATAGGATAACAGAAGTTCGTAATTTATATTTTTTGTATGTATCTAGTAAAAAAAAAATACATTCTTTACAATTTAAAATTTTGTTACTCTATATTATTTCTACCCTTGATACGCAAAAAAGAAAAAAAACCTAGGGTAAAAAAAAATTGTTTTGTATCTAGATCTTTGAAAAATAATCTAGGTAAAATGAAATACACGATTAGGGTAAGCTGTTGAGTTAACCAAAAATTTTCAGGAAACGGATTTCCTTATAATGTTAGTAATTATATGCTTTTTTGTGTTTTTTGTCAAATACAAAAAATTTTTTACTACTTGCAAATAAAATAGACATGAATATATTATTAATAATACTACGCAAAACATGCATTTTTTTTATATTGCTTGTTATAGTGTATCAGCATATGTAAATACAGACGGCTTAGTAGACTGTAGTGATAACATGCCGTTTTTGTGCAGCTTATGATACTGGTACTTTACGCTAACAACTACAGCAAACACGGCACTTTTTTTGTTGTATCTAGGATGTATACTTTAAGCAAATAGCCTATATATAGGGCATAAATATTTATGCGCGCAGATATAACCTGAAAAATGCATATTTTACTGTGCACGACACATGACAACGCATTTCTTTATACTCAAATTCGTTGAATAGGCTGTTATATAGTTTGATAAAAAAATTATTAGTTTAAAAAATGTTTGTAAAAAAACAAGGTGTATTTTTAAGTTTGTTATTGTAACGCTTTTTGGATATTCAACAAGCCTATAACGAATATTTTCCAATTTAATATTGTTTATGATTTTTTCGGTTTGTTTTAAAAAATACCAGAAAGAGCATATGATGTGTCGGATCGATATTAAAATACTGATAGGTAACAAAAATATGCACTTTTTTTATATTTTTTGCTTTTGTAATTGTATCGTTTAAGAATAATTTACTACACACTGTATATTCGTTTGATTTTTCTGCAATACAAACTTTAGACGAAAATAACTGGTTCACAACTATTTTGCGATCTAGTATTAAACAGTTTTTTGCGATTTTTGTTTTTATGGCACGGTTATTATGTTAGACTTTTTGTGATAATTACATAAGTAAACAATAAATACCTTATGATAAACATTTTTGTACAATGTAACGCTTATACGTAAAAAATATTTTTGTAAAAAGTCGCGTATACTTGCATTATTTATGTCGAGGTACATCTTTTTGTAAGGTTTTTAAATGTAACGAAAACAGTCAGCATGCGTATTTGGGTTTCTGTCTTTTGTCAACATGATGATAAATTAACCTAGGTGTACTTTTACAATTTTTCTTTAGAAAAGATGATCATCTTGATATGATCATGCGTACAATTTAAAACGCAGGAACGCTAATGTACCGGATTATGTTATATACCGTATTCATTTTCTTATAAGGTACATTTTCTTATAATGCACATTTTTTATATTGACGTTTTTAAAAAGTAAAATATTATTTTCGAACTTTGACTTTAATATAAAAATGCTATACCATGTTTTATTTTTTTGTAGTCTCTTTTTATACATCATTTTTTACATACAACAGATAGGTTTCATTTTCTTATAATGCACACTAAAAATAATGCCCTTGTGCATTATAAGAAAATCGATACGGTAAATTTTTTTGCAATAACCTTACCCGTTGTCAAAATGTAGTATTTGTGGATTGTAAGGTTTTACTGTTGTTCTCACAGAATAGATGTAGCAGTCAAAAATACGTTTTTATATCCGTATTTAAAAAAACGCATCTTAATTAACTATAATTTTACCAAAACTTATTATGCATAAATATTTTTTTATACGATCTACTTGAGCCGTTAAACAAAAAAAATAATCAAATTTTTTAAATGCTTAAATACAATGTTAAAAAGAAAATCAGGTATAAAATCATGTTTGAAATAGAGCGTAGCGTTCAAAAGGCTTATTTTTACACCCTAGGTATATTTTTTGACTCTTATGTTCACGATTGTAAAATAAAAACAAAATTTGCATTTTGCATTTTGTTTTTATGATTGGTTTAACGGAAATTGTTTTATACGCATAAGCCAACCGCGTAAAAAGCCTGTTTTGTAAGAATACCCAACTAATTTTGTTTTATTATATTATTTCAGATGCAATACTTATCAAGAATTATCCTGACAATAAACTGCATATATATATAAACACTGCTTATGTTACAAAATCTAAAAAATACAAAAGAACAATATGTAAAAAACATAAAATTGTAAAAAACATGTATTTTTATATTACAAAAAGTTTGTTAGCAGCTTAACAACAAAAATAAGCACACAAATTGTGTAAATGCGTGAGTCTGCAAAAAAGTATAATAAAACCTGTTTTTCATGTTAACATACACCACAAAAACATATTTAACCAATGAAAACATGTTAATAAATGCAGAATCAGCAAAAATTAACATGAAACAGGTCGTGACGTATATACGACTTGTTTAAATATACATTAAAGACATAAATAATTGCAGTCCACAACAATTACATTTTTTAAGAATAACAATTTTACGGTAACCTTTTCATAGTATTTTTTGTTTTACTACTAGGCATTGTTGATAGTAAAACAGACCCCATTTTTGCAAAAATATGTGTATTCTCGATATCTGTTCAAGCAATTTTGAATGTAAGCATGTTCAAAATGCTTTTACAGTGAAAAAAACGTTTAATCCGATAAAACCAGTTCTTTTCTTACTTATACATGTGTTTGTACAATGTGTTGACTCTATTTTTATGTCGGATTCTAAAGATTTTACACTCTTTGGTTTGCTAAAACTTAAAATGCAAAAATTTATGCAAGTTTATGACATCATAATGCTTTAAAATGTGTTTTTTTTAACAACACAAATACAGTAAACGATGATTTTCTTACCACTACAAATAAAAAGAACGTGTTTTTTTAAGAATATACGTTATTTATTTTCTTTCAATGCACGAGACGTTATTTTACGCAAGCATTAAAAGAAATTCAAACTATTTTTATAATTTGAAAAATGCAGTTTAAAAAAATACTACACAAAAAGTAGACCATATAATGGAAATTTCTATAAAATATAATTTTTATAAATGTAAAATGATGTTTCTAAAACTATAATTTAATAAATGGCATTATAAAAAAATGTGCCTGTTATAGAAAATAAATACGGTATTGCCTTTATATGTATATTCCAAGCACACAAAAACAACAAAATTGAAATTGTTTATTGTGTTAAATAAAATTATTAAACTTGATACAGTTAAATAAGTTTTTGCAATTAGCGCATAAAAAAAGCAATAGATGTTGCTATTTTTTTCAGACGCAATTACCGTAATGATACACACGCCTTTGTAAATAACATTGCTTTAGGCTACGATTTATTGATAAAATTCTATGTCGATTTATCGTAAGCCTAAAAAAACAATATTCCATTTTACAGAACGTAAGACTTTTTTTTTATTGTCTGTTTACATGTGCAACGTAAATAAATATCTAGGCGTACAGAAATGTAGATATTAAAACAACCATTTTATTTT
>JAQFYM010003294.1:0-19147 GCA_034694785.1 Agrenia bidenticulata | reverse complement strand
TTCTTCCTTCATTATTTCATAAAAATCACAAACCATTGATTCATATTTGAATATGCATTAGAAAATAATCCTTTACATAAAAGATCATAAATCATACGGTAACGTACTAAATTAATATTTTTTTGTTTTACGTTTTAGTTTTTTGATGACTCATATTTGATTTACGACAATTACTTTTTTTTGCATTAGTTTACGAGTGCTGTTTATACCGAATGTGAAATTTTGAACACAACTTAGAGTCATCATATGGTATTTGTAATATAAATTATTGACAATTGAATATTTTCTTATGTTGATTTTTGAGTTTTGCAATATAAAATTACTTGCAGTAATTGCAATTTTATTTGTTACAACTTATTATAAAAATATAGTTTTGGTTTATATGTAAACTCTTGCAACAAGATAGTATTCAAAACCACGGGATCTTAGCGGCAATACTATTTATTACAATAAATACTAATAATAATCATTGTTTTTTATAATGTTCTAATACCCATAAATATAAATACATAAACTATGCAGAAAACATATAAAAAACGTAGAAACTACTGTTTTTTATGTCAATATACGCATCGCAAAGTATTTGGCTCTAGAGCAATTTTTTTAATACCCTGTAAAACCGTTTATACTTTTTGTCCTGGCACTTATAGGCGTACTAGTATTTACAATATGTAGCAGGATCAAAAGGTATTCAGAACTTTTTTTGTTGTTACTTGGTTTTTTTAATGGTACAACTTGAACAAGGACATCGTTAATCGAGGGATAAGCTGCCACGGCAAAATATTATGTATCTCACATACTAAGTGTGGATAGCATTTGTGTTATGTCAAGTGATTTACAATAACAACGCTTTTAATGGCTGTAAGAGACCATGTTACGTTGTTGTGTGTGTTACAACCACCCCTAAGGATTTTGTGTCAAGGGAGTACTAACATCAGTACCGCGAAAAAAAGAGAACGGACTTTGTTTTTACTTTGATAATTACTCCAATATTAACATACAAGTCAGTTTTAAGTGCTAAAGCAGAAGTACTACTTAATTGAGATATTTAATATAAAAAAGATGCTTACGGGCCATATGTTAGGTTAATACCGGGATTTTAATATTTGTAGTTTTACAGTGGTTTATTTAGTTTTTTACTTCTTTGTTTCAGGGGCTCCAAATATGGTATGGCAATAATATGGAGCCCGATTCTAGCAGTCTTTTTTTAATGGCCATTACGGTCATTTTTGATAGCCATATATTTCGAAGTCAAATTTTTAGTTTAATAAGATATAAAAGTCAAATTAACACAGAAAACTATTTTTTTATTGTTCTGAAGCTTTTAAAAAAATATAAAATACCTGCCTAAATGATTATGATATATTTATGTTGCTGTAAATTTGTTTTTCTTCGCGTGAGAAATTTCACGATTAATCCAATATTAATATATTCAATAAAACGACTCATAATTTTTTTATGTATTTGCACTAGATTTTGTTGCTTGTCTTTTACTAACCAAACTTTTCATGGCTCTATTCTACTGCTTAACATAGTAAAATACTGTAAGCGCAAGCCAAAAAGTATATATACACTGTTTTAAGAAAAAATATACAAATAAAACCTGGTATTTTGTAGTCATTTCATGATGCATTATCGTTATACATAATAAAATGTTTTTTGATGCGCAAATATATTTATTCATAAATACATTCAATCCTATCTTGCATTTATATCATATTTTGTTAGTGGCTTATAATGTATTATAAATTAGCTTTTTATAAAACAAAAAATGTTTTCTTCATCTTAAAATTTTCCATTTTAGTAAGTAGCATAAAAATATGGCAAAATATGAGTATTTTTTGTACGCGATAATGGCCGTATGTTTTACGGCCATATATAGCCGCTTATATTTTTTTGGAGCTCCTGCTTCTCTACGTATTTTAATTATATTTTATGGGTATATAAAGTAATTATAAACAAAAGTAGGTATAAAGTTGTTTTTTTTACAAAGTTGGAGTTATTGCAATGTACCCTTTGTCCAGTTAAGAAAAAAATTAAACTATATCTTTACCTGCGACAAGTATATTATGGATACTTTAAACATAATTTACTGTGCAAAAATGAGTGACACGTGTATCTAGTTGCATGTAAACACGGAAATTGCAGGACTATCAAAAAATTTTTATGATATAGATTGTTTATGATAATTATCATGGATAATGGAAAACCAAAAAAAAAAAAAACTGCTGGAGTTATATAAATTATTGGTATTATGTATAGTACGGCAAAAAAAAAAACGTACTGAATTATATTATTAGGTGATTAGGCGGTAACAAAGGTCTAATACCGGTATTAATAAAAAAGACAAAAAATCTAATGTACTGTGTCTAACTAAAAATACACAAAACAGGTATTTTTTTTTCAATATTATTATTTATTAAGCAATTAAATATAAAAATAATAACATTTTCATACATTCAACTTATAAATTTTTTCTGTATTCAGTCACCAATCAGGGTTTTTTTACGCCCAAAGCTAGACAATGTTTGTCAAAAAAAATGTACAAAACCTGATTTTTAAAGGGTAAAAATCTTTATTATAATTTTTCGGAATATTTTAAAAAAAAAATTTTGTTTCTGGTGTTTTCTGCAAAAAAATCTTTGCACAAAAAGTGACCCTTCTGAATTTTAGGCGCTACCTTTTATTAGGCTGGCCCGCGCCTAGGTACGCCACTGTCTTATACACTTAATATAACTATATACAGGTACTGATCGTATAACCGAAACTGTTGCAGTGAACAATAGTTAAGACAGCGATTTTTTTTTTACAATCTTATTCGAGGTCAGATGAAAAAATGCAAAATCTAGATTGGAAGCATCAATTCTGTTCATTTCATCTGCAAATATTATTACGCACTTTTTATTGCTACTCTTTGCATATTGTATCTTGCCTTTGATAGCTTAATCTATTCATTTCTAGCGCCGTGCAATATTTGGTTGTTTTCTAAAGCGATTAATAGTAATAAATGTTTTTTTAAATTCTGCTTTTTCAAAAGTAATCTTATTGCCATCCGCTTTTTTTTCTTTTATAAAAGTATGAATTTGTTTAGAGTTAAAATAAAAGAGTACTATACGTAATTGGCACTATCAAAATTCTGTTTCAATTAAAAATCTAGGCAGCTTTATTTTAACGCAATTTTTACTATTTTTTATTTTGTTTTTTTTGCTGCGTAAAACGTGTTTTATACGTTTATTTATATTAAAGACACCGCTGTAATTTTTTTGGCCATATAAATCGACAAATTATGTAATCCAAAACAAAACATACACAAAAAATTGTTGAGCGTACAATTCTGATAGGGTTTTTGGCAATTATTTTGCATGTCCAGCCTGTAATCCTTGTAATAACCGTATCTTATATTGTCTTTTAACGTGGTTCTATTTTGTAGACGATAAAAACAAAAGTTATTTACTGCTTTAATATTGCAAGATATTATGTTTGTAATTATGTACACCAAATTATGTGTATCTGTGTCTCCGATATAAACATGGTCTATTTTTTATTGTACAGTAGTACCTCTATCTTACATAAGGTCTAACGGGACATTACTTAACTTCTCGTTTATCTTAGAATATTTTTTTATAGTACTTTAGTACTAAATTTTGTCTGACGTGACTTTTAATAACATTGCAAAGCCTTTTAGTTAAACAAGACAGTTAGTAAAATATGGCTCAGTTATTAATGAAATAAATATTGTTCGTAATCATCAAGTCTATTGATTTACTATGTAAATCTTACAATAAATCATTGATTGCAGGTTTTTACTTTGATTTATGCAGCTGAAATGTACAATATTCATGTTGTCATTTTGCTACTTATCAGCCCATTAAAGGATGTTTCTTGTTATGGTTTTTATTTAATAGTATTTTACCAAAGTTTACAGTATATTTTTACGTGTGAATAAAATATACAGTATGTAGAATTTTTCTATATATCTTTTTTCATTAATTGAAAAATGAATCCGTTTTTTGTAAATTCAACAATGCTGATGCTATTTTGCCTAATCAGTAACTGATTTTTGGTAACTTGATGTTCATAACCGTTTTCTGCATTGTGTTTTGTGTTTATTATTGTTTAAAAACTGATATTTTTGTTGTTGCGCATAAACAAACGCTCAAGACTTGTGTCATTACCTAATTGCATATCTTCTGTAAAATCAAATGCGACTCACTTTAAACGTTTTTTTTCATCTTTGCTTTTTTATTTGCAATTTACTGTCATTTTTGCTAGTATTACGATTTGTATAATGCTTTTTCGTGTTTTAAAAGGCTTGCTTTTCTATAAAAAATATTCTTTGCACCGTAGTTTACTCTTTATCCCGCGGTTTATATATATCACTAATACTTGCTTTCATTGTTTTGCTTACAGTCATATAAATTCATGATATGTAATATTATATGCAGAAAGGTGCAACTTATGTTTATATTGTACCATATAAAAATTTATTGCCTTTAATATAATATATTGCTTTTTTATTTGGCATATTTCTCCCGTGACCGGACAAAATGTCCTAAATAAAACAAG
This sequence comes from Agrenia bidenticulata, assembly GCA_034694785.1. NCBI lineage: Eukaryota > Metazoa > Arthropoda > Collembola > Entomobryomorpha > Isotomidae > Agrenia > Agrenia bidenticulata. The sequence goes on along the minus strand of JAQFYM010003294.1, from coordinate 14,581 downwards.
TCAGACAAAATTTTCGAACAAACCATGTCGTACATAATATCGAGATCGAAGTGTGCCGGACAAAAAACTCAGCTAGTCACCTGTATTAGTAAGGAAGCAGATTCGATTCATCCACAAAAATATCATCTAATATTATTCATGACAGCTTTTGGAAAGTTAGTTAAGTAGAGATCACACGTAAATTAATTTACCAAATCTCACTCTTACAAATAATTTCAAAAAATAAAACGTTTTAAAGCATAAAAAAGAAAGAATAATACTATTAATTTTACAATTTTATATATTAAAGTATAATGTTTTCTTTAAGCTATTTATGTTTTGGCAGAAACCTCCTTGTATATCAAAAAAACAAAACAAGCCCGAACTCCCAATTAACACTATATAAAACACTGTATATTCATACAGTATAAGCAAAACGCAACAGATTTTCGCAAAAACATAATCGTCAAAAAAAATTATGCATTTCAATAATAAAAGTGTATTTGTGTGTCTACATTGCAGTTTTTCCACATGTGACAAACGATGCAATCCGCTTGAGCTAATTAAAAAAACTTCGCAATGACTATGACGACTTTAAAATATAATAAATAAGTAGGGTTAAAAATAGCACAAGCAATTTGGCTTTTGTACTATTTGAGTGTTTTGGTGCCTGGAAATATTTAAGTGAGATGTAATTTTAAGTTCAAGGGGTTTAATATTGATACGCAAAGAGAACTACAGTATAAAATTTAAAAGCAGTGGCTCGTTTTTGAAGCCATGTACCTAGAACCTTTTTTTGAAAAAATTTTACTTATAGTATATTTTAGAGGTTGATTATACAAATCAGAAATATCCACAGGTATAAGTTTTAAATAAATAAATATAAACAAAGAAAACAAAACTGATTGCTTACATTTCCTGGCAAAGTAAAAATTGCCACTGTCTATTGAGTATTGCAGTGCCGTACAAAATTATTTTGAGAATGTCTCCAGTGGCACACATAAATAAAAAAGAACGACCACCTACCTAGCTGTCACAAAATACAAAAAAAAAACATCAGAGATGCAGTATAAAAGTCTGTATGCATTCTATTAGTTAGTATGCAAGTCCGAAAGTGATGCCTGAAAGATTTTATATCATGCTTTGTTAGAAGCAAGTCAGAATACACTGGCTGTAACAGAAACCCAGTCCACACTGACTCGGTTTACAAAAAGATAATTAGAAAAAACCACAGGGATAAATGAGATAACGGACCCAGATACAGAACATGAAATAGACCCTATGTTTTACATTAAAGGGGTGACAGATTTTTGCAAAGCGGATTTGCATACCAAAGAATTGTAGCCACTGACTCTAGGGCAATATTATTAAATGCCGATGTGTTGATACACACATTGATTAAATACACGAACATGGCCGCTTACTAGACATTTGCCGCGTAGTAAAATGGCTATGGAGCGCTATACAATTTCCGTGCTCTGTGATAACCGTGTTATAATTGTTTTTTTGCCTATTACAAATAAGACAACACTGATCACAGCTTTGCTTAACATAAGAAATGCATTGATGTCCGATGTATCAGCTTCCACTGTGATATTGTTATTTGCTATGCCGCTATAAATGCATTTAGAACAGCATATCCAGATGTAAGAATTTCATCTTGTACATGATACTTGGAACAGATTATACAAAGATAGCAGCAGGAATCTGGACTTTGTTTTACTTACAGACGGATGACGTCGTATAGAACATATCTAAAGTCTTCTTGATATTTATTATATATGCCACCAACATCAATTATAAAAACATGTAGACACGTATTATTGTAAAATGACTAGCCAAACGATCTAGCAACTACTTACAGCAGTGGCGTCGCCAAGTTTTTTTTTGAACAGAGCTAGTCAGTGTTTTTTTACTACATATGGCAAATAACACGATTTAAAACGGCAAAAATCTATATAGTTTGATTGAAAATTTGTAGTTAAACAATTTTAATTTAAGATTTCTTAATCGAAAAAATTTCTTGCTTTTTAGGGCCTTCCTTAACAATAGGCTACATTTTTTTCTAGGGAGCACGTTGTTCAGGCTGCTCTTCTCCCCCTTTGTTACGCCGCTGTATATGAGATACTTTTTTTCAATGCAGTAGCATAAATACTACACCTGTTGCTATATACCACCTCCTATTTGAAATAATTTCTTTAATGTCTAAATTACATTATACAAACCGGCACACTATATAAGGTCGACAGAAAATATTTATATAATCATCTGAAACCTCTAACAACACAAAAAAATTATGTTAAACAAGTAATAAGAGAAGAAGCAGCTATACAATCAAAGTATATAAGAAAAAAATGGCACAGTGGTATACAGTAAAAATATAAAAAGAAAATTTTAGCATGTTAAGAACAACACTTGCAACTTAAACAGCGTAGAGGCGCCAATTTAAATGTTTTTATTATTAAATTTAGCATCCCGTGTTTTTAAAAGCATACTTTTATACACATATCTGTACGTTATTTATTTTTTTAGTCATTATACAGTCTAAATAATTTTTTTAACGCGAACCTTTTGCTATATCTTTTTATTGTATTTACCCTGCATAATAGTATTAAACTTTTATATACAAATTTAGCATTGCAGCGTTTTTATTTCAGGTTTTAAAACACGCAAAAATACATTTTTTTTGTATTTATGCATCCTTTGTAAAATTATTTATTTAGCTTCATAATACATTGCAGATGGTATATCAATAGCTTTACTAGCGTGCATCTTTACACATGTAAAAAATGCGTGTATCTACGAATATACGTTTTTTTTTTCAGAATGATTTTTTTGCCGATTTTGTTTTTGCAACAATTTTATGCGTTGTGGCTTTCTACTGATAAAAATATATTGTTTTTTTTTTTTTAGTGTACAAAAAACTTTTTTGCTGGCGTTGTTGTTTTTTATTTACAAGGGAGTTTCTGTTATAACAGAAAAAAATGGAAAAGGTATAAAACAAAATGCTTTAACATTACAAATGCTGTAATGCACAACAAGAATTTTTTTAAGTGATATAGAACGTTTAATTTTTTGTCCCGTCTTCTACGAGTTAAATTCGGTGAAAACTAAAATTGAAAGCGTCAACAACTAACAAACCTAAAAACTGTCAGGCAGTACGATATGATTATATTTATGGCAGAATCAAAACCTATTTTTTACTCATACTGGTGATTTGTTAAAATAAATTGTACCGGACCATTTTTTACTTATCTTTTGCCCGACATGCTTTGTCCAGGACATTTTGCCCGATATGCTTTTCCTGGAAATTTTGTCCGGAACATTTTTTCCGGAACATTTTGTCTGGGACATTTTGTCCGGGGCATTTTGTCCGGGAGATTTTGTCCGGAACATTTTGTCCGGGACATTTTGTCTGGGACATTTTGGCAAGGACCTTTTGTTCAGGACATTTTGTCCGGGAAATTTTTTCCTGGAAATTTTGTTCAATAAATTTTGTCCAGAACATTTTGGTATAGCTCCATTTCTAGGGTGAATTACCGATATCACCTGCAAGGTGTACTTTTCTACTCTGAGATACTTCTTAGCAAAATACCATTGCATCAGTATAGAAGCACCGGTTCTCTTGGTCGAGCGATTTACTTTATGTAACATTTTTGTACCCAAAAATAATTTCTGCTCTTGACTTGCTATTTTTTTGTTTTATATTAACATAAATTGCACTTATACAATATTTTTAGCAATAAAACCCAAACTTAACTAAAATATTTTTTTGCTGGCGTGAAATAAAACTACAATTTACAAAAAAAACAATAAAACATTGTATTAGTTGAAAATTTACAATAAATTAATCGAATCTATTGTAATAACAAAAATAAAAAAGCAAAAAATATGCATACTTACGTACAACAGCGTTTTTTTTTTGTTGTATTAGTGTAAAAATACAAAAACATGAAAATTTGCCGTTTTTTATTACAATGAATTATATACGATTTTGTATCAAAAAAAGCAATAGAAAAGAACACAAAAATGTAGTTATAGGCATTTTGAAACTCCAAATAAAAACTAGTCGGGAGTTGCTAACATATAGTTTAAAATGTATTCGCCAAGCATGATGACATACCCGAGCCGACAATGCTGATAAGGAAGCAGCAAACAAGAGAACCATAAAGGCTTTTCTTTGGAATTGGTGTCTTAACTATATGTCCACAATGATGGTGGACATGCTCAACCAAATAAATAAAAAATCTATACAATTTTTACAGCATAATCTCTCTACCCTAAAGATTGTAAAAAAAGCAGTGTATCACTCGACCAGGTGATCACTCAGATAGTCAGTATTCAACTACGATCAAAATCGATGGCCAAATCTCCAGTGCGTCTCCAAAGGGGCTGAGGGATACAGCCGCCTTAAAAATAATTGCGCCCTGTTTCTAAAAATGGTTTAATTTAAAAAGCAATTTTCATTATAAAAAGACTAGGTAATTTTTTTTTTTGCCTAACCTATTTTTTTTTTAGTTTTAATAACATTCTAAAAAAAAAATATTAGACGAAAATAAAATTCCAGTCTCCTCTTTTTTATCCTAGGCTACGCCCCTGCACAGGCCATAAATGAAATGAAAAATAAGTATAGCATTGAACGCGATAATATAACAATGTTCAATGCAATAATTTGCATACGTTATAGTAATATAATGCCGGAGTCTTTAAAATCTAATATGGATATTTAGACATTATAAAAACATTTTAAATAATAAAAAAAAACACTTTTTTTAGCGTATCAAAAAAAAACCTTTTTCATAAATTTTATTTATAATGTCATACTCTTTTTTATTTGCAGTTTCGATTGTCAAAAAAAAACTTTTCTGCAATACAATCACGTTAATCGTAGGTACGCTATAGATAAGAAATATTTGTTGCCATAACCAAAACTGCTTTTTATCCTTGTTCCATAACCCGCCAAGAGAAGGACACAATTATTGTTGCTAAAAGACCTTATCGGGGACGCGTATGTTTTTATTTAGGTAACAAAAACATGCGAATGTTTGTAACGGCATAAGGGTTTTTCATAAAAATAACATAAAGATGTAAACAGTTGATAACATAAATAAGTTAAATTTTAATGCTAAATGACACTAGAATGAAACTGTTTATAAGTTTTTGTTTTTCTGGCGCGTAAAAAATTAGAACTATAATAAAAAATATTTTGCTAAACCCCTCAAAGCAATTTTTTTGTAATAACTAATTTACTAATACCAGAAAGATTTTTTTCGATGTTACTATACCTTCTAAAGATTTTTTTTTATGTATTCGGGGTGTTATAACTGTATTAAAATTTTATTTTCGTTATTAAGTGTCTTCCAAAGTCAAACTGTTGTTCTTTTCTCTTACTCTGCAATACTTTGAAAGTTCGATGTCGAAATACAAGATTGTATTTTTTTAGAGTTGTGTTTATATCTATACTTAAAGTTATATATACATAAAAAAAATTATATACCTGCGTTAATTTAGGCATTATGTTGATTTGTATCAAGAAAAACGGTTTTACTAATTATCATTATATATAAAAATACGTATAGGTGCAAACAAAGCCTTTATGGTCGTAGTCATACCACTAAGACATAGATTTTAGATTATGCAAGTAAAATAATAGTTTATATGATACTTTAAAAACAGTTGTGCATTTTGTACTTAGGTCTGTAAAATTTCAACAATTTAAAGTTTTTAAAAACTTGGTGTATGCACTCAATAAAATATAACGCTGTGTTTTGTTGCAAAACATGCAATGTTGTAAAAAGTATATACAACTTTTTTTAAAAAAAATTGTCTCTTTGTATACAAAAAAACGTTCATTTGTAAGTGTATCGAAACATAGGCATGTTAAATGCAGACTTATCTTAATTGCTTTTACCTTTAAGTATAAAATAATACATGTATGTGTATTGCTCGAGACTAAAAAATATAAATAAACATATTTGTGTAATGCCTATTAACCAAAATATTATACTAAAGACTATATATGTACAATAAACAAAGCTAGAAAATTGAAATGTTTACATATATGTTTACTGGTCTTCGAATTTATTTTGTAAAAACACATGTAGGTGTAATTTGATGAAATTATTTTCTCAGTCTTGCACGTGTATGTGTTAACAAAATCTGAAACGAACACTATAACAAAGTACATTTATGTGTATGATTGTTCATATACCCACTGACAATTATTTATAATGAATTTAATCTAAGACTAAACACTCGACAAATAAAATATATTTATATGTCTGAGAATACGAAATTTTACGAAAGTAATATGTTATAAGTAGGTGTAAAAAATGTTACATATGCATAAACATATGATGATTTTTTAGAATGTTTATATACCACATAAAAAAAAATATTAAAAGGAAATAATATGTTAAGAAAGTATATATATCCTTGTTTAGTTGATACCAAAAGCAAAACATCAAATTTTTATAAACAGAGCAAAAAAAGTAAAAAATGCAATTTTGGGGTATATTTGTAAGCTAAATGTATTGTATGTGTACTTTTACATTTTGTGACAACTTTATTTATTTTTTATTAGAAAAAATGTTTTCTGGTCGAAAACCAGTCCCGTCAAAATTTATTTATCTTCCTTGCAACTTTAAAATTTATTTCGTTGGTCACCACTAAAGTTAAATAAATAGCCAAATATTCATTAAACCGTTTTCTTTGCAGGTTGTCGTTAACCCAATGTGCAGTGGCGTACCCAGGGGGGTAGGGGGGTGCACCCCCCCTTCGGAAAATTTTCCACGCCTGAATTTAAGGGGGGGGTCTTTTTTGTGCAGAGATTTTTATCATTTTGAGAATCCAAATAAAAAATTATAAACTACAATTTTTTCAAAAAAAAATTATAAACTTTAGAACATCAAAAAACAAGGTTTTTAAGCCCACTTTTTCCAAAATACACTGACTTCCCCGGGCATAAAAATTCCTGAAAACGCCACTGCCACAATGTAAAAGTGCTTGCGATTTATATCTCCACAGGTAGTATTTTCCTATTTACAATTTGTATAAAATGACGTGCATGGGGGTTTTTGGTTTTTTGTGCTAAAAATATGTTCTTATTTCTTTTCATTTTTTATCAGGAATCTGTATTTGCTAGCTATTAAGTGTTATAGATCGTGCGACTTTTTTCATATTGTTTTTTTTTTTTTTTTCTTTTGTAAAATGACTAAAAATTTGCATATAACATCAAGAATGTAGTCATTTTACTGAAAGTTGCAATCCTCACATAAAAAAGACCCATAAAAAACAATAGGCTTGAAGATAAACCGCCGTAGTAACTACGTGGGAACCAGGGTTTTCGAATAAATGTGTTTTCTATGTATCCGAATATTTGACAAATAGTTTTTTGAATAATAATCGGGTAATCCGGATAAATCGGTTACTTTCTTTTTTACGTAGGACTTGATTATTGCATTTTTGAGATACCGATAGTTTTGCTTTTTGCGCCATACCAAGGTTAAGTGCAAAAAAATTGTATTTTGAAGGCAATTTTATAACCTCATGTAGTAAAAAAATATATGGTATCTTTAAAAAACATAAGCTGCATGCTTTAGTCTGTCTTGAAATGGCTGAGAGCTAGGGTACATGTAACAAAGCATTTCAAGTATTTAAATATACTCCGATTAAACTTTGTAAGTCAATTTATAGTCATAAATCAACCTTTTTGAATTTTTTACAGATAAGTCTTTACCAATTTTTGCTGCATAAAATTATGGTTTTGTCTTGGATTTTGTAATAATTATAAAAAATGACTTTTACAGAGTATAACACGGGGCTAGAAAAATACGTTGCAAATATGTTAAGCTGCAGATCTACGCCCAAAATTCTGCCAAAACTGCGTAAAACTAATTCTATGCATATCGTGTTTGTTCTTGTTAACGTACATTTATAAGTTGCAAATTTTTGTACGTTCTCTTTAGTTTTTTGTCTTTTTGACTTCTTTATGTCTTTGGAGCATTGAAATTATCATAAAATGCAAACTTCCTTAGGTTTGTTGTTACAAAAAATACACAAAATCTTTTTTAATATGAGTAATGGCAACGAAAAAAATTACAGTTATTGTGGAATATAGGTATGGCTATTCGAATATTATATTTACGACTATTTGTATTTGCTGCGCTTAAAAGCCAATGTTTTTTATGGTGTCGTAGTTATAAATTTCTTGCTCTAATTTTTAACAAGATTTTAAAAATTAGTTTTAACATTAATAAGGTATTATAAGTTGCAACCAAAAAGTACAACTTATAAATCTAGATAGCCGATCATTTCGTAAACAATCAACAAAAACCCAAATATTCGGATAACCGGATAACTGATTTTCCGGTTTTTAGAACCCTAGTGGGCACGGAAAAAAATTTCCATAAAAACTCGTATTAGAAGTGGTAAGATGCAAGCAGTAAACTTCTTTCTGATTTGTCATACAGGCTGATGTAAACGAATCTTTGTATACTAAGAAGTACTAAGCTTAACATATGGCTGATTCATAAAATGCGAATCTGCCAAATGCCGGTACTTTAAAATTCTAAAGTATTACGGTTTACTTTGATATAAAAATGGCAACTTCAGCTGATATTAGATCGCCTGCAACAAAAAACCTTGTTGAAAAAAATTTAACACTACAAGGTAATCAAAAAAACATGGTATAAAGTACAAGATAAGAAACATTAAGGAGGTTAAGATGTTTAAAATGGGGCTTTTACTGACAATTTTAGACCGCAAGAAAGCAAATTTTCCAGGCTACAGGCAATGATGTTAAATTACAAATTTATAAGAGTAAGTATTTCAGCCAACCTACAGAAGATGTGCTTTTTAACATGAATCTTTTGTTTAGGAACAAAACAACTGCTAGTAGAATTTGTTATTTGCCGAATTTTGCCGTTTAAGTCATGACAATATTTTAGAAATCTATTGTGAATATGATACATTTTTGCTTTAATCTCAAGTATTATACTAAATTGTCATGGTACAATTTAATATTTTAGATATATAGCGTAAAAAACTAAATGTTGAAAACTTTTATAGTCTAAAATATTTTATCTATTTTTTTTATTACTGTTTTCTTAGTTAGCTTTTTACGTGTTTTATACTGTGCAACTTTTAATTTTTAATTTGAAATTCTACTTTGCAAGAAAGCTAGCGCTTACAAGCAATACTAAAACAAGATTTAAACTCTTATATAATCTCCCATCTCAATACAGATAATGCTGTTTATACATGTCTTTTCTGTGCTACAGCAAACTAGGTCTAAAATATTAAAAGAAAAGTGAATCGAAAACTTTTTTTTATTACACTTTTTGATATTGTTTTATAAAGCTCTATACTTATAAAAATTTTTACTTCGTTAGTCTTTTTCTCTCAAAATAGATCCACTTATTTAATTTATGATTTTCATATTGGATTTTCATTTCTCTAGGTTAATTTCTACAAAACAGTTTCTGATATAATTTGATAGCTCTTCTCTTCATTGTCTTTTTTGTGTTTTTGTCATTCTCTGTGTACGTCATTATATAAAAACATGAGTTAACCACGGAATTAGTATTAGTTAATGTAAATATAGTATGAATGTTATACAAAATCAAGTTTTTTTATATGAAACACACAAAAGAGTATATTCACATATATATGTCGAACATACAAAATGCTTTTTGCATTCTCTTAAGTATACCCAACGTCGCTTCAGTAATCAAATTGTTCGTAGAGGATTTCGTGTGTCAAAATGCCAAACTCTTGGCAATTCATGCAAATATTTTGTCTCGGCTTGCTTATCAAATTATTTACGCATTTTAAGGTGCTTTTTAATTGTGTCTAATGTCAAATTTTATAAAAAACGACAAACTTTGAATATAAAAACCATTTTGCAGACAACTTAATCAAAAAAAGCCCGTGTAAAGGACGCAGTACAAAAAGGTATGCGCTTTTAAAAACACTTGACATAAAGACATAGAGCATTTTATGATTGCATTTGATATACAAATGTGTTAGAATATGCCTCTATATAGTTCTGTTTGCCAGGAATACGTCATATATATATTTATACGTATTGTGTCGCGTCAATTGCGTATTAAGTTACCGAATTCTTGTTATGGTGCATAGGGATTTAATATCTTACTTTTAAAAATATAGTTGTTTAAAAGTAAACTCTACATCTTTGGATCACAAAATGGACGTAGATTATGATTCGCTTTGCCAATAAAAGTCATTATGCATGTAAAACTAATTACTTTGCTCCTGAATCGAAGGATTTTGCGCTTTTTAATTTAATCCAATGCTGCAAATTGACAGTTTTTTGCAAAAATTCCAAACTTACAAAATCAAGCATGTCCGCCAGTATTTTTAATCTCCTAGAAAAGAAGATTGGAAAAGTTATTACACATTCCAACGTAAAAAGTAAAAATTCGCAAACAAATTTGTGAACAACCTGTCTTTGGGTCGTTCGTAACGCGTTTAATGTTGTTTATGTTGTCTTTTTCTGTATTATAATAACATTTCAAAACATTGGAAAATTTTTACATGTGGACTACAACAAAAAAAAATCACAAAAAACAGTAAAAAAATTCTACCGATAGAAAAATCCTGTAAGAAAGGCGAATTTTATATAAAATTGTATGCTTAAAATCTCTTTTTTTAATTAGCAAAAACGAGACAATCCAATGTGCCGTTTTAAGTATAGACTCTGTAAATTAAAACGCTATGAATAGTACAAACATTTTTTGAGCATTTTAAAAAAACGTAAAAAAATGCTTTTGTAAAACTGTAATTGTAAAAAGGATAAAGAGACACGGCTTTAATGTTTTGTTATATCTGCAACACTGCTTTTATTTGGTTATTTTAAACGAATCTGTCAGAATAAAAAGTGATAATAATTTTATCATCTAAACTTAAAAGTTTTTAGCAAATTTCTATAAGTTTCTATATACTCTGGAATTATATAGTAAATTTACTAGTAAATATTTTCATCTTGAAAAGCCAACCTAGAAACATGAGAGAAACCCACTAAGAATGCTTTTTGACAAATTGTAAAATATTTCTACAAATACCCTGCAAATTATTATTTTTTCAATACCCCTCTTCTACTACTGGGCGTTAAATATGTCTTAATTAGAGACTGATGCCTAATGATTTGCATATAGATGACATTCGAGCACAAAGCGATTATTAATTTCATATTATACGCCTTTTTTACACTTAAACCCTTACTATTTACCCCTTACTCACTATCTGATAGCTCACGACATTCACCGTTACGCGGTGTATACTAAAATAGGGTGCAAAACGCATAGTTGAAATTTTGCGCAAGAAAGCAACTTGTATAAGCAATTAGAAAAAGACATGGCTTTACATAAAAATTAAATAAGAATAGTTCTTATTATTGTGTAGAATTAATTTTGATATTTAATTGTAGGCCTTTTCAATAAGCATATCTTCCTGATAGTAAACTCGCCATTAAATTATAGCTTGTTATTTGGCCTGACTATATATTTACGCTTTAATCTATTTTTTAAGGCAGACCACATGTTTCTAATAGTGATTGTAAGGTCCCCATTTAGGAGCGGAATTTTTTGAGAACTAAAAAAAAAAATCGCTTGTAATACATAGTCTTTTATTTTCCTGTTTTTACTTTTTTTCGGTGGGCCTTTGTTAATGCTTTTTGGTTTCCCACCTAAAATATCAACATCTTTGAGAATTTTTACTTATCCTCAAAAAAAGAATGAAATGAAAAAGAAGAAAAAAAATGACGCAAAAATGTCTTTAGAGCAAATTTGTGATAATGAAAAGGTATAGATGGTCCATTATTCAGTATTATCAACATTTAAGCTTCCTTGTGAACAAGAAAATTTGTTCAACAATAGCACAAATAATAGGGATAAAAATGTAAAAGAGGAGTTCACAAGGCAGATAGGGTTGGCCTGCAATAAACTTATTTAATGACGCAAATAGTAGCTTTTTTACATTAATAGTAAAAAAGATGGGATTTGGATTGTAGCAGAACTACAGAAAAACAAAACTGTGGCTCTGATTGACATAATAAATGCATTATATGAGATTTTAAAAAGCATGATTACTTCTGGGATCGACTAAACCATCCCAGAAACGACATAATGCCATCACAAGTGATAAACCTACAGCTTTGTTTTCATACAGCAAAGAAAATGAGTATTTAGAATATAAAAACCCTACGCAAGTATTTTTCAGCTTTGTAACGTAAATATTTTATTGTGGCTAAAAAAAGTTATTGGCCTTCTTTTAGTCATGTCCAGAGTTTGAAGCATAAAAAAAGAATGGATTTTATTTATACAGGTTTTAAGAAATCAACCATCATAGATTTCTATACAAAAAAGGATTTTGATCTTGGATTTGTATATAAAAGGATAATACATAAAATTCCACAATAAAAATTATCAAAGCCTAAATTTACGCATTTCCTAGAAGAAAGTTTCCAACAAGAAGGGAAAAGTGAATCAACATACAGAAAATCTATTCTTCCTAAATTTTATAACGCAAAATCTTATTGAAATATTTAAAAAATTTCAAAGTATACCATTTTTTTTGTTTGATGAGAGCACAAATGGTATTTCAAAAAAATTTTGGAATGTTTTAAAAGGTTAACTTACCGAAAAAATACGCAGAAAACAATATTTAATTATTACAGTTAAGATTGGATAAAATGAAACTATGGCTATATTATATCGAACTAGCTTTTTATTGGAAAAGATGCTAGTTAACCTAAGAAATATGGATCATGTCTGCGTTATGATAAGCGAAGAGCTTCAGTATGTCTGAAAACAGGTATACTTCACAAGAATATATATCCGGTAATGCTCAACCTTACTTGCATTGCTTACGGGCTCAAACAACTGTCAGACTATATTAGAAAAAACAGTGCCCAAAAGCAGCCCAATTTAAAAAATTATTTGAAGCTGAAATTTCTCGAAACAACAAGTAAAGATAATTATTTAGCAAAAATACTAAAATTAAATGTCCAAAACTTACCATTGATATAAGATGGAGAATGTGAATCCGCTTTATATGCACCATTTATGATAATTTTCAGGTAGGACGAGGATTTCTAGAAAAAAGTTTACATTTATTAGCTGAACTTGTAGATTTATTAACGAACAACGATTTTCATGTAGAGGTAGGATTTGTTTATAAGTTGTAAACCTACCATTAATCTTAAAAAGCTAGAGAAATCTAGTATACAAGTTGAAAATTGATTGTTAATATTATTAGAGGTTTTTTCAGAGGCAAAATAAAACGTGGAGATCCAGAAAAATACAAAAGAATATTTAGACGCATTCCGGGATCTGATTTCCTGTAGAATTGAATTGTTTTCGGTTGGTAAGTTGCTGAAAGATGCCTTAACACTGCCCATTAGTTTCAGTATGGGTTTAAAGACTAATTTTAAAGAATAGATACGTGTACAATGATCTAAAAAAGTCTTTGCAAAAGGAAAGTCTGAAACTCTATTTGTTTTTATATTTTAATAAATAATATATAACTTTTAAGATTGTTTTAACCATTAAAGTAATTAGGTAGAATTCTTTTACGATTTTATGTTGTCTAAAATTTTCACCCTATCTCAAAAAGAGAAAATCCGCCCCTTAGTCCATATCCTCGTTGACAAGGCTTACAAAATGGTTTACTTTCGAGTGGGTAAATTGTAGCTGGGAACAAATAGAAGGGTAAGATGCAGGGTTTCAGACTAAAATTTGGCCTAATACCATATATGGACATATGTATACGGCCATAATAGGGGTAATAAATCACCATGTTATTCTATATAATATTTGTTACTAATACAACATGGTTCAATTTTTAATTAGCAGAATCGTTTATAAAACCTTTTTATTTGTATAATTGTTATGAACTATGTGTCACTATTTGATTGCTTAACAATCTTTCTGTGATTTCCTAGAATAAAAGAGTCTTTAAAAATCATTGATAATAATTAGTAATAAAAAAATATCTAACAAATTATTATATATATTGCACAGTTACATTAGGCGCGTCCCAGGTTTTTTACTATAGTAAATCAATTTTATATACATGTACATAATTACTATGTGTAATTTTTTTTTACTACTTATAAAAACCTGGGTCTAGTTTTTTCACTATATTGTAATATATATTTTTCTTGCCATCCAATGTTCAAACTTTATCAAAACTTTTATATATTTCTATGTCGCATTTTGTTGACACGATGCGCAGGCGGAATCAAAAATAATGTATTCGAATAAATGGGGCAACTGAATAGATAAAATGGGAGCAAAACAGTTTGCTAGAACATTTCGAATGTCTCGAAAGTGCTTTGAAGTTTTGTGTCTCCTGCTTTTGGAACATGAGAAAATCGCAAGGAAAGTAAAACAAAAATTACTATTATTTTTATTTTACATGGGGCATATCAGCACTTATCAAAAGATGAGAGAAATATTTGGCGTTGAAAAAACAAGTTTTCATAGAATAATTAATACAATAGACAAGTTCGTTTTTAGGATCGCCATATATGATATTAAAATGCCTAATTAAGACAAACTTTTATCTCTTGAACAAGGAT